>OOIN01000014.1:600000-883677 GCA_900323505.1 Ustilago trichophora | reverse complement strand
CCTAACCCTAACCCTAACCCTAACCCTAACCCTAACCCTAACCCTAACCCTAACCCTAACCTAACCCTAACCCTAACCCTAACCCTAACCCTAACCCTAACCCTAACCCTAACCCTAACCCTAACCCTAACCCTAACCCTAACCCTAACCCTAACCCTAACCCTAACCCTAACCCTAACCCTAACCCTGAGACGATGGCCCCTTTTTGGTGGATGGGAGCACCGCAACACCTTGATCCATGTCCTCCTCACCCTGGAGCATGCGTAGAACAGTCTGGATGGATGCCTGGGATGATTACGGTGAGCTTGCGTGTTTGCGTGTTGGCTGTGTCGATGATCAAGTCGATGGGAATGTGTCGAGATGGTTGCCATGCCCTCTGATGATCACTGACAATGCTGGCAGACACTGTCCATGAGCTGTCGACACCCGTTTCCAGCACCGATGGTCTCCTATGCCTTGTTGTTTGCGTGTTTGCGTGTTGGATCTTCCGAGATGTCCATGTTGTGTACTGGCCCTTGCGTGTTGGCTGTGTCGATGATCGAGTTGATGGGAATGTGTCGAGATGGTTGCCATGCTTGCGTGTTTGCAGAAGATGCTGGAAGCCTGTGGAATGTACTGGAGGCTTGTGGAACTATGGATGTAGATGTGCTGGAATCTGTTAGAGTCTTTGGGATTGTTCCGGAACCTTCTGGAATCTTGGAGAAGTGGGGCTGTGCACAAGAGAACATTCTAGAAGCTTGTAGAATCTAACAGAATTTGCTGAGAACTTGCACAGCCTGTTGGAACTTTGAGGAAGTGTGGCTGTGCATGTGGCTCAGCAGTATGAACTTGCTGGAAGCTGGTAGAAGCCTACAGAACCTGGTGGAATGTTGTGGAATGTACCAGAAAGCTGTGGGAGCATGACTGTGTATGTGGCTGTGCACAATGGAAGTTGCTGGAAGCTGATAGAAGCTTGTGGAATCTGCCGGAAGCTCATGGAATCTGCTAGAATCTTGTGGAAATGTGGCTGTGCTTGTGGCTGTGCTTGTGGCTGTGCAATGGAAACAGCTGGAATCTTCTGGATGCAGATGCTGGAACCTTCTACAAGCTTCTGCATGGTTCCAACATGGCCAGCAAAGTGAAATTAGGTGGCAAATGTCCAGCCCCTTGAAGGTATATATATGACCCTTCCACCCTGACTTCCTAGCCTTTCCCTTGTTGCTTTTTCAGCATTTGTGTGTGACTGTGTGCCTGAGAGTGTGCCTCAAGAAGTTTCCAGGTAAGTCAACGTGTTATAAGGTGTACTGGTGCTGTCTCTTGACTTAGGTGACTAGTCCCTATACAGAGCTCCTGCCCAGACCCTTGTCTCCTGCATAGTTCCCTGTTAGTTGTGGCTTGGCCAACTACAATTGACAGTGGAACTTGGAGATCACCTTCTGGTGTAACACTCAAGAAGTTGACAACAGCCTCAACAAATATTCCAAGAAAGCAAGCAAAGAAAGGACTTCAAGAGACAACCAACATCAAGAACAACCCAAGTAAGCGGAAGAACCAACAACCACCAAGACAGGACAGGAATTGCAAGAACCAACAACCATCACGATGCCAACCAACAAGCAGAAGGCGCACAACAAGAGGCTCAAGGATCAGCGGGCTAGGATCAATGCAGCAAAGGAGTACCCGGACACACTGTACTTGGAGAAGGTGGGGGAGCAGGAGGAGTACCATCTAGTGGGACAGCCACATGCGGTGGAGGGAATGGCTGAGCCAGTCAAGGTCAACCTGACCCTTCTGGATGCAGAGACAGAGGAGCCCATCTTTCAACGTATCAGTCCAACATCACTTGACAAGCAGCTGGCAGCCAACAAATCGGCAAAGGAGGGGTTGGAGCTCTATGAGCGTGCTCAGACCCACCATAGGGAGGACCAATCTAGAGGCCACATGCATCTTGGCTTCTGGAGTGAGATGGGCAATCCCAAATACAACATGAGTCGTCACACCACCCACAACCAGCATGCTCTGCCACTCCTCAACTGGGCTCGGAAACACTCTGATCTCTACCTCAGTACCCTCTACCCTCTCATTCATGAAGACTGGCAAGCACACCTTGACACAAGGAAGGATTCCATGGCCTGGCTCAGGGACTTTATGCAGGATCAGGTGGCGGTCCTGCCTGACTGGTGGTCTACCTGCACCTTCTTCAACACCACCACTCCAGGTGTCCACCAGGATCAAAAGGATCAGATCCCTTCTTTCCTCTTCAACTTTGGTGCTCCCACCATTGTCAGGCTCAGAGACTATGGAGTGGACATTCAGCTGGACCATTTGGATGTGGTGATCTTCAACACCAGCAACTTCCACTCCACCTACTCTCCTGACCAGGATCTGCAAGGCAGGTGGGCCTTCTCTGCCTTCATGAGGAAGGTGTTCTATGAGAAGCAGCCTCCCCACAACCTTTCCCAGGCTAGGATTGACAGTGAGGTAGAAGAACCCACATGGAGGATCAGGGGTGCTAATGTGTAGTCAATGGAAAGATCTAGTGTATGTAGCAATCAGCTTCTCTGATACAGACAGGTGACAGCATGCAGCAATTTTGCAGCCTTCATTTTGGATAGAGATATTGAGATGCTGAGTTCAACAGGTAATCATGAAGAAACTTGCTGGTTTGGTGAAGGACCTTAAGCTGCAGGTTACGTTTTACCACAGCAGATGGATACATGTAGGTCCACAGCAGCTGGTACATCTCCCTGTACCCTTGCAATTCATCTCCTGAAGACTTAGTGGTCTGACCTGGTATATACATGATCAATCCAGCATGTGGGATGCCAATACCAACATGCTATCATCATTCTGATGTACAAGGAGGCTGGAGAGACTAGTGCCAAGCATCATACTCTTTACAGACCTCAAAACGGTGAAGAGTTGACCAACTTCACTATAGCATTGGTATAAGTGCCAGTATATGCAAGTTATACCAATGCTATAGTACAACACCTCAAAACGGAAGATATCCTCCATGCTAAGGAGTGTTCTGACATCCTGGCGTCCCAGTGCAACTTCCTTCATGCTCAGATCTAGGATCAGACTTCATCTGAGTTTGCCAGTGCTGACTGGCTTTATATACTGGGACACCCTAGACATGCAGTGTAGGTGAAAAGCTTTGATTGATTGATTCAAGGATGTAGGAATCTGCTCCACCCTCTCACAAGTACAGCACAGCTTGGAGCAACCAAAACAAGCACATACTGAGGTACTTTACTATAGCATTGGTATAAGTGTCCATATACATGAGTTATACCAATGCTATAGTAAAGTGCCTAGAAACAGGTGGTATCTCCCACGCTAAGGAGTGTTTTGGCATCCTCTCATCCCAGTGCAACTTCCTACATGCTTCAGGTCTCAATCCACCTTTATATACTACTACCGGTGGCTGAGGTGGAGGAGCTTGAGATGACGCCTGGACCATCATCACCTTGGATCCAGGATCTGGGCTTACAGGAAGTAGCACCAGCTCATCAGGAGTATGCTGCAAACTGGAGCACTCAAAACGGTCAAGAAACCAGCAACTTTACTATAGCATTGGTATAAGTGTCCATATATGCAAGTCATACCAATGCTATAGTGAAGTACCTCAAAATGGATGATATCTTCTATGCTGAGGGGTGTTCTATGATTCTCTGGACCAGACCCAGCTTCCTATACCTATTTCAGGCCTGTCAGAGCACATCTCTGGCTTGGCCTCTGCCAGGCTGATGTATATAGAAGAGTGCTTTGATGTCTGACAGCAGCCAGACATGCTGGCTCTACAATATTCTGCTCTTGACCTTCCTGAGCTCCAGGAGAGTGTCACCATATCAATAGCTCTTCACAATTGCCAGTCAGTGCAGAGCTAGGTTCACATGGCTATAAGGTCACCTGTATACTCTCTTAGAGCCATGTGACCAAATCTCGGCAATGGCTTTTGCAAGCACACAGCTCTGATGCTCATGACAATCCTGACATCCAAGAGATGGTCAAGAGCCAAATATCACACAATGTGCTGTTGATATGATGCTGCAATGGTCACATGGCTGTAAGGAAGTATATAGGTGACCTTACAGCCATGTGACCATTGCAGCATCATGGCTTGTCCAAACCCACATCTCTGATGCTCATGACACTCCTGACATCCAAGAGATGGTCAAGAGCCAAATATCACACTTGATGCTCTTGATATGATGCTTCCATGGTCACATGGCTGTAAGGAAGTATATAGGTGACCTTACAGCCATGTGAGCATAGCTCTACGGTGACTGGCAATTGTGAAGAGCTATTGATATGGTGACACTCTCCTGGAGCTCAGGAAGGTCATGAGCAATTGATTGTAGAGCCAGCATGTCTGGTTGCTGAGATACAGGGACATGGCTGTAAAGCAATGTATATAAACCCTTTGGGTGCTTGGAGTGAAAAACTCAAGTTGTGGCATCTTTTGAGTGCAGAGACCTGAGGAACGCAAACATGATTGAATTAATTGATGATTTTGGGGGACCCAGCTTAACAGGAGATGGGAATTGATTACAAATTATTTCCAATTTGCACAGAGCAGCCAAGCAGGCCCGAAGCTCCCAGCCAGGAAACACGAGAATCTTTTTGGTGGAGAGCAAATTTTTTCAAGTCGAAAGGAAATCTGGGGGTCAAAGCTGAATTTCAGAGTGGAGGCCAAAATCCCCCCCAACTGGATGGAACGAGACCTCCTGCCAAATGGCTGGAAGTCACGATGATCCTCCTTTTGACTGATACCCAAAGATGCTATCGAGCCTCCATTCTGCTACCTTGCACACTGTTTCTCTATGATAGATGGCATCTCGAAAGAATCCACTGAATGCCCACCTGTTTGCAGCAGCAGAGTGTCCAGGAGGAACGAAGGGTCTGGTCCTGTGGTAAAAAGATCGAGAGTTGAGGATGACCAAGTCCATAGGTTCGACAAGGATCTTGACTGAGAACTCTGGTAACTCGATCCAAGCAGCTTTTCCAAAGTTGAATAAGAAGGATGGAATGCAGTCATCATTGTCGAGATGGATGCCACCTGCAAAGTTCGAGAAGAAGGCTACAGTAGTCCACCAGGGATGGAGAAGCTCGATGCTTTTGGAACCAAAGATGGATGCTAGCCACTTTCTGCCTTTGGATCGAGATGAAATGTTGCTCCTGAAGCTGGGATGGATCAAAGGTTGTGCAGTTCTCATCACCAGGTCTGTGTGCATCCTTGCCCAGAAGAGAAGATCGAGTGCTTCAGGTTTGTATCGAGGGTCAGTGGTCTCCTTGGTGAAGTCCAGAGTCTGTTTGCCTCGAGAGTGCCAGATTCCTAGGTGATGCTCGATGACTTTTCTCTTGGTGAGCTTGATCTTGAGCTTCTGTGTGCTGATTGTCGAGATGGGGATGGGTTTCTTTGCCAGATATTGATCATAAAGGTGCTTGCCTATGAGGGAACTCTTCTTGGCTTCGAGAAACTTGGCATAGCTGGTGGGTGCAATCCTCTGGAGCACGATCTCTTTGGTGTCTCTGTCTGCTAGAGTAAGGTTGGGTCGAGTTGAATGGCTGCTGCTGCCTTCTGCTAGTGCTTTGCACTCGATAAGATCAAACTGGCTGAGGTCTGTGTGCCTTTTGATATGATGTTGTCGAGACAGATCAATGTGGGTAGATTCTTCCTGGGAGTCTCGATAGCTCTGCCTCCTGCAGGCATCTCTCTCTGCATTCCTCTTCCTCTTTCGATCCAAAGCTGCTTCACCCTTGGCTGGCATGGCTGGAATGGATGATTGGATTGCTGGCAAGTGGATATGGAACGATGATGGATGATTCTATGGTGGAGCTGGTGTCTACTGGTTGAATCTTTCTCGAGAGCCCAGCCTGGAGGGGGACTTGTCTCTTTCAGCCATTTTTGCTTCGACAAACAGGCAAGTCCCCCTCTGTGCTCACCAGCCAAAATTCATTGCCTGATTCTCGAAAGCAATTTTGGCTGGGGGACTTGTCATTCTGGACTCTTTTTTACAGCTCCAGAGGCAAGTCCCCCAGCCTCACCGCACTGCTCCACCCTGCGCTTCTTTGATGCTGCTTGCCGCTCTGCCTCTTGCTCCTCCTCTGCCTTCCTTGCGTAGTATGTATGGTTGTGCTTCTTTGGCTCTCTCTGTTGCTGAAGCCCTTTGCGGAAGAAGCAGCTGATGGCCATGCGCTCTCCAGGGTCTGATCTTGCCTTTACATGAGCTGGGTGTTGGACGGTGAGGTGTTCCACGCTGTTGGAAAGGAACATGACGATGTCTTGTGGTTGCAGCTCCACTGCTATGCCATACTCTGGCAGCTGCAAGAGAGCATGTTGTCCGAGGTTGACCAGGATAGACACGTCTGCATCCTTCACGTCTTTGTGCACATTGCTGGAGAAGCCAAGGAATGGTGAGATGGTGGAGTACAGCGGGTGGCAGTACCGGTCCAGGTCATCCACTTGCTTCTCTGCCCAAGGGAAGTGGACATCCATGCGCTCTTGAAGCTCTGACCTGAAGGTATCACAGAGACCAGAGTGGCCATTCTTGATGATGGGGAGAACAAACTTGCGGGTGAACTCTTTGAACCAGATGCAGAACTCCGCCACAGCTTGCCTGCCTTCCTCCCTGCCTGGCTGCTGAGTCTCTTCCAATAGAGTCAAGCTGACCATCATCTTGTCGTACCAGATGCCAAAGTGGTAGTGTGGAAAGTGCTGCTGCTGATCCACTGTCTGCCGAGTGTCTGCCTTGTGTTTCTTGCACTTGGCTGTCTCCATGACCTTGCGGAACAAGGTGGCACCTTTGCTATAGCTCTTGGTCATGCTGGAGGCAGCAGACTCAGTGGCCGGACAGAAGCGCTGGAGGAAGACATTCCCGGTCTTGCTGTCCTGGAGGCTGATGTTGTGGGTGTAGACTGTGTTCTTGCAGTCATCAAAAGAGGTGATGGCCTGGCCGGTGATGATGGGCAAGGTCCAAGAGCACTTTGCCTGCCGATCCTTCTCCATTACCTTGTACTGTTTGTCAAGGGTGTACGTCTTGGCATTGATGGACGCAAGGCTGTACTGCAGCCTCTTGATGCGCTTCTGATCTGCTTGAGAAGTGCCGCCAGGTACAGGTATGTATGTCATTGTGGTGTGATGTACCATGGGAAGTGTGATCCAACTCAAAGAGACGTGTCCAGTTTGGATTTTGATCCATCTCTTTGAGACATGTCCAGTTTGGATTTTGATCCATCTCTTTGAGACGTGTCCAGTTTGGATTTTGATCCGTCTCTTTGAGACGGACTGATTTTGAATTTTCATCCATCTCTTTGAGACTGACTGATTCTTGGAATTTGCGCGTCTCTTTGAGATGGACCAATTTCTGAAATTTGCGCGTCTCTTTGAGATGGACTCATTCAACCTCATTGACGCGTCAGGCCTCCACTTTGTCTGCATTTTCACAGACTCTGGAAATGCAATTATTGATTTATTTTGAGAAACATGCAAAGTCTTCTATCTACATAGCCGCTGCTTCTACAGCCGCTGCAAACATGGCAAATGCCAGAAGCATACTCTCACCTTTGTAGGTCACGGCTGTACCTAGCTCACCTTGTACCACTACCGCATGTGGGTCCATCTGATCCAAGCCAATCAACCGCAGCACATTGGCAGTGTGCTCTCTGCATCTGAGCACTGCCGCAACTACGGGCAGCACAATGTCAGCATACCTGCGTGAGCATGCTGTAGAATTGGTTGAGCTGGTGTTGGCGCAAATGTTGATGGGAACCAGACATGCGTAACAAGCAATGTGCTTTGCTTTCTGCATGCGGCGCTTGAGGCCGCCAATGTAGGTTGCATTGATGCGTGGCTCTGATTGTGGCAACTTGTCCTTGATTTGCGGCCAGCAGTTGCAGTTGCTGAAAGAGTGTCGGATTCCATGTTGTCCAGAGCATGTGTGCTGGTTGCGGAAGAGGTAACACAAAGAGCACACACCGGCAAGGCTCTGCAGTAGCGATCTGCTGCTTGATGTGTCAATGTCAATGTGCACAGGTGGATGTGCCGGTGATGGACTTAGGCTGAATGCAAATGGCGGAGGCGTAAAACTGAGAACCGGCAATGCTGGCTGAAGCTGGTTTTGAGCAGTGGAGGATAATATCTGGTTTGGCGCTCCTCTGCTTGCTGAGTGCTGATGGTTCAGGTCTAGAGCTGCCGTAAAACCTTGATGCCGCCGCTGACGTGGTGTAGGTGAATCCAAGGCCGTGGTGCTGACTTGCAACCGCCTACTGCTGCTGTTTGCAGCTTGGAGTTGACCAGCAGTCTGGGTCTTGCCATTCTGCTGCCGCTCACGCTTGTCAGACTCTGGCGGTGACTCCAAGCCAATGATCTTCTTTGGCGGTGTGACTGGTCCTTCCACACGCTGCTGGCAGAGGTCGCACAGCGCAAAGTCTGGCTGGCTGAGGCAAGTCACCGGCATTCCGTCCAGATAGCGTGAGATGGCCAGACGCCGGCAAGTACGCTCCTCTATGTAGAGCTGCACCTGTGCTTCACGTGTTTGGACTCTGGTGGCCAACAGCACCGCTGATGCTCCACTGCCACTACGTCCAGCGCGTCCTGACTCTTGCACGTAACTGACCATGTCCCATGTATCACCGCAATGGACCACCAGACTGACATGTTGCGGATTGATGCCTGTGCCGATAGCTGTTGTTCCAACAATGACGCGTTTGCCAGTGTTGGTCTCTGTGGCAGAACACCGCAACCATGTTGAAACCGTTCTCTGCTTCTGCTCCTCTGGCATGTCTGCGATCACGCAAGTGCAATTGAGATCCTCCGCTGTGGTTTGTGCTGCAGTGGTGGACTTGCAGAAGATCATCACTGCACCGGCAGGGTGAGCTTCAAGGAGACGCTTGATTTGGAATGGCATTTCCACACTTGATGTAAGTTGCTGGACCTTGTAGGAGATGTTTTTGCGGTTGGTGGCCGCCCTGATCATGCCAGTACCATCTTGCGGGAGACAGAGTGTGGTCTTGAAGGTGGGAACCAGAGTTGGTGGCAGCGTAGCCGTAAGGAAGTACTGCTGCACCCGCACAGCAGAGATGAGTGCCTTGATCTTCTCCATTGCCGGACGGAAGGTGTTTTGAGTTACGCAGACATGGCACTCATCAAAGAAGATGGCTGCCAACCGCTTCTGCTGATCCAACTCTTGCGCCCAGTTGGCAAATGCTTGACTGTAGCAGTTCTCTGCTGCAACAAAGACCAGCTGACTGCCCTCTACTCTGTCTGCACTCCGGTAGCCTGTCCACTTGCTTGCCACAATTCCAACCCACTGACACTGCTCCATCAGATCATCTGTGAGTGCAATGAATGGCACCACCACAATAATGACAGAGGCTGGCGGCAGCCAATGCAGCGGTGCCATGAAAAGTGCAGACTTGCCGGACCCAGTGGCCATGACAATGATCAGTGGTGTCTCCTTGGCATAGATGGCATTGAGCGCATAGGCCTGCTCCAGTGTCTTGGTGCGGTGGCTGCCGGTCACCTTGAAGAGTGCATTGCTGACTGGTTCTGCTAGCACAGCAGAGCGTGAAATGGGGGCAGCAGGCACCGCACTTGTAGCGCTTGGTGGAGCAACTTCAATTGGATGCTCCAGCCTTTGCTTGACACACCGCATGTCCTCCTGCAAAGCATCCAGCTGCCGCTTCAGTGAAGATACTGCCTTGCAGTCATCTCCTGCTGCCTTTCCTGCCATGAGGTGGTCATATGGCTTGACGTCCTCTTCAAAGCGGGATGGCATACCCCAGAATGCATGCCACCGCTCTGACACTTCCAACATGACATCCATGCTCTCTTGCGTGAGCTGATGCAGCATGCTTGCATCCAGGCCATAGTGCTGCTCTGCAGTCCGTGTTGAATGTCCAGCTTGAAGATCGTGAGCGCTGTCCAACACCTCTTCTGCAGTCATGGACCTCGGACGGATGAGCTTGCGGTCAATGCTCACTGCCAGTTGCCGCCAAGTGCGCATGTTGAGGCCAGCCGTGATAGAGCTGATGTGCTCCTGGCAGAGTGCTTGCAGCATCTTGGTGACGGCATTTGTCTCCCATGCATTGCCGTGATGGTCCACCAAGAGCATAGAGCTGGCCGCACGGGGCTGCAGCACTGCATTATGTAGGAGATGGACAAACGGCACCACCTGAGCTACGTAAAAGACCACCATGCATCCCACTGGGTATGGCAGGAAGCGTGGAATCACCTTTTGACGTCCAGTGCCTTTCTTGCTGGGCAGAGCGGTGAAGACACTGCCATCATGCACAAAGAGGTTGCGTGGACCAACAAGCGTGTTGGTGTGCTGCAATTGGAGCAGCTCTGTACCTCTTGCAGGCAGACCGCTACCAAGCTCAATGAGCACCGCAAGCAGCTTGGTGAATTCATTGTGCATGCTGAAGTACGCATTGGCAGCATCTGCATCGAACTCCAACTCATCAGAGTATGGATCCATGAGGGGTTGCGCAGCAGGTACGTTACCAGCAGCAGCACGGCAGAGAACACTGCTGATGCTCTGCAGCTCCGGAGAAGCGGCCACAAAGCTGAAGTCTGGTTGCATGTTGCGGTGATCATCCAGAATGTGCTTCAGGTTGAGCGCAAGTGATGCATCCTCTGGCAAAAGGCAGAGCTGACGTAGCAAAGCTTCTGCCCGCTTTTGCGCACCATGCATCAGAGCTTGGAGACGGTCCACTTGGATGGTCTCTGTTCCAAACTTGACGCTCTTGAGATCTTGCTGCCAGGAAAAGTGGAAGTTGGTGCCATCATCTTGCGCAAGTACTGTGCCATACCGGTGAAGGGATTGTAGGTATGAGCTGGCGGAGCTGCTGGTGCTGTACAGATAGCGCTTCATCTGTAGATCAACCTCGGCAGCAATCTCCTCAGCAGAGCGCTCAATGAGCACACCATCTTCTGGATCCAACAGCCACTGCCAGAGCACTGCACGGCAGCAGAACTCCAAGCTGGCAATGATGGACGTAGCGGCATTGACGGGAATGGGAGTGCCATCTGCGCTGACGCAGAGGTGGAGGAACAGCCGTACCAAAGCAAGCTTGTCATTCTCACCATACACCTCTGGCTGTTGCGTGACCAAGAGGTGAGAGAGTTGGAGGAGGAGCGGCACTGCCTTGCTTGCCAGATCTTCATCAGTGAGCGGATCAATGTCTGCATCTGCACCGTAGTAAAGATCATGCAGATCTTGCAGTACAGAGTCCAGGTGTGCGCTGAGACCAAGATGCTCAGTCTGGTCACTGTCACCGTAATAGCCAAAAGAGACACCGTCAAAGACCGCATGGATAAGCAGAGCAAGTAAAAAGGCCCACATGTCCGCACGTTTCTTGACTGTTGGTAGGCTGAGGTTGTACGGCTGGCTTGGTTCAGGACTGTAGGCACGGAAAGTCTGTTGCACCTGCCTGCCAGTCTTGAGGAAAGCCATCATCCATGTTGCGGCTGCTTGCTGTGTCATGACCAATACCCAATGGACAAAGTCTATATGAGCACCAGGCCACACCTTTTTTGACTTGCTGAGTGCGCCGATGGCCACAATAGGCTTGCCAGCCCAGTACGCATGCCAACCCAGCTGCTTGGCCCAAGGACCAATGTTGCCGCTGGCAGATTCAGGCTGAATGCCTGGCTTGAGCAGGTCTGCTTCACGGAGGCAATCTTCATTCTTCTTGAGGAAGGCATCCACCTTTGTCTTGATATTGGCGCTGATGGTGCTTGCATCCAGAGCGGTGGTGAGAATGGCAGGAGGCGGTGTGGGATCCAGATCTTGATTGCGGACGTGAAGGTAGCGGATCTTCTTGCCGCACTCGTGCAACTTCTGCATGGGAACAGGATGGGTGTACGATGCTCTGCCTTTAGCATCAGGATGCCCACGCAGATGCTCGTAGAAAGCAGACTTGGCTTGGACGGCATAGGAGCACAAGTTGCAGCGGTAGCCTTGGAAGAGCTCACCCAGCTCAGGAATCATGCGCTCTGGCAGAAGATCCTTGTTGATGCAGACCGTGCCAGGAGACGGTACATCCAGTTCATCAAGGAGGCTACGCAGCATCTCCTTGGCAGACCCAACCAGCGGCTTCTTGTGGACCTTCTTGATGTGAGCCGTGACGTGCTTGAAGTCTGGGATGAGCGGCAATTGAGGACAACAGCTGTCCAGGGTGCAGAGCAGGATGCGGGGATGGTCCACCAAGCGTAAGTTGAAGCGTGCCAGCTGAGCGGTGTGCTGAGGATCCACTGGAGTGGAAATGGCGGTTTCTTGATTTGCGGCTTGGTTGGCAGCAGGGAGAGCGTGACTGAATTCAAAAAATGCAAATAGTGATGTCAGCTGCTGATCATTGATGATGCGTGGTGATGATTGCCCAAACATACCTGTCCGTATCACTGACTGCGTCCATTGTGTCGATGCCTGCATCAACAAGTTCAGCAGCAAGTACGCTGTCATCAGGATGGAAAGATTGCTGAGACATGGTTGAAGAATTTGCTGGCGGTGGATAAAAGTGGTAGAGTACGGTAGAGAGAAGCTGGAATGGATTGTTGGATTGATGAGCAATGACGGTCAGCAACGGTCAGAAAGGCACAGTATATATGCTTCAGAGGAGACAAGCAGCGCACATAGCAAGCACAGTCAGACGTACACTGTCAAGGATTCCAGCAAGCGTAACGGGTTACAGCAACAGCCACTTGAAGCACTCAATGTGTCCAAGAGGGAAACGTACAAAGGTAAGATGGTTTCACTTGCACTCACGCTCATGCAGACACACACTGCAAAGCAAACAAGTCAAGAAAGGATAGTGCAGAGCTGTGAGCGGTGTGGAAAATTTTGTTTCAGTGACCGTAAAGCAATCAAGTCAAGAAAGGATAGCGCAGAGCTGTGAGCGGTGTGGAAAATTTTGTTTCAGTGACGGACAGACAAAGCTGTGCAGTGAGCAACAAGCAGACAAAGATCTGTGGTGTGTGACGGACAATGGACAACAGACAAAGGTGTACAGCGTGTGAAGGACAGACAAGGGTGTGGGTGCATGGCGGACAAAGGACAAGTACGTCAAAGTCAAGCTGTGAGAAAAGCTGTCTGTCAAACACAAAGCAAACTCAAAGCAAAGGTCCGCACTTGGGAGCATCTGAGTTAGCTTTGTTGGTTCCAGTCGTGAGAGTCATTTACTGTTGTCTCAACATTGTCCTTCACACGCTTCCAGACAAAGGAGCCATGACTTGACGGACCAGCCGCTGTTCAGAGTGCTGTTGAAGGACGTACATGCTGCCAAGTTGAATTCACTGAAATTTGACGCGTCTGTCAGTCAGTCAGCGCAGAGTCAAATTGTGTGCGGTGCAATGAGAGTCCGTCTACTCATACCCAGACGCGTCACGCTCCTTGCTCCAAGGACACATTGCGCTCTCAATTTTGAGGCCAGCATTCTGATCAGAATTTTTGGCAGGCATGATTTTTGACATTGTCTGTCAATGTTTGTATTTGAGTTTTGTCCGTCTGCTGCAGTCCATGGGTACACATTGGTTGCCGTCACACACCTGACTGCTGTGTGTGCTTGCAGCAGGAATCACTTCCTCAATCACGTCTGCCAGTCAGTCACGTCTGTCACGTCACCAAGCTTGTCAGTCAGTCAGTCATGTCCGTCACTCATCCTGTCTGCCAGTCAGTGAAGTGACAGACAGCTCAGTGAGTCTGCTGGAGGAGTGGGCCGCTCAGCCAAAAAGTTGGATTGGTCTGTCAGGCACTAGAGCAGTGTGGGTGAGCGTGTCTGTCACGCTAGCAATTTCCCTGAATTTTGACGCGTCCGTCACCCACCTGTCCGCTGCCCAGCCAAGGAAAAAGAATTTTCCGTTGCGGCACTGCACCAGTGTTTTTTGACGCGTCCCTCAGGCTGACGGAGCGCGGTCAGGTTGGCCATTTTGGCGGGACGGACTGGTGCTTCTCCCGCGGCTGGCGCACCACGGCCTAGGGCTAGGGATTGGACGACGGCGGCAAGCCAGCACGTCGAGAAGGAGGAGGACTGCTTGAACCCCTAAGATGCTGCACGCCCGCAGCAACAGCCCTACGAGGGCCTTCCGGTGGTCAGACCGGGGAGTTGTTACTCTGCCGAGAGGGTCAGAGCCTTGTCGAGCCTGAGGTGGAGAAATGCTCTCCTCTCCTGGGCTGTCCTTGTCAGGGCGTGCACCTAAACGAGGATGTCTTTAACGTCCCTGGATGAAAGGAGACGGTCACTGCCAGGCTGAACTGGACAACGAGTGACGGCTGCTTGTGAGCAGGATGGTTCTCGCGCGACGCTGAGAAGATCTTTAACGTCCTGGATCAGTGGGACGGTCTGTGTTGCGTGGCCCAAGTGTACTCCGCCGAGTCCACAGGGCGAGCAAGGGGCAGACGGCTGCAGGCGCAGCAAAGCAGAGCCACGGACTGGCAAAGGGAGCGGGAACCGAAGAATGCGCTCGAGCCGTAAGGCGAGCAGAGACGAGAATCGCAGTGAGCCGAGCCTAGGGCCGGGAGGGAAGGTGTGTGCCAGGACGAGCTGTGGTGGCGGAAATGGAGGTCCAGCGGTCGAAAAGTCCAAGAATCCAGGGGAGTGAGGAGGTCGAGTCCAGGGTTGTGAATTTGGTCGGGGAGTGGGAAGGGAAGTCCAGGGAAGAAAGTGGTCCAAGATCGAAAAGGTGGGAGGCCGGAGGAGGTGCAGGCCAGCAAAAGGGGGAACAGAGGATTGTGGTGCGGTGGCTGGGATGCGCACGGCGAAGACGAGCAAGGCACGACCGGAGAAGGGTCCAGAGTGCCGTTGAGTGGGGTGGGGGCCTGGTGTGACGGTGCAGAGGTCACGAGCGTGTCGAAATGAAAGAGAAGGGGCCGGAACCAGATCCAGGATGTCCAAAGGCGTAAGGGTTTGCAGTCGAATAACTTGTTGGCGGTGATGAGCACCTGTGTCAACCGTGCGGAGCGCGAAAAGGTCGAGAACGGTCGCAAAGCGGTGTGGGGAAAGGAGTGAGCAAGAAGGCGCCGGCGAGTGTGGAGGTGTCCAGTGTGCCGATGTCGTAAGAGATGGAGAAGGAAAGGCCGGGAGGAGGCGAGAGGAGAATGCTAAAGCCGGAAAGGAGGCGCAGTCGAGCCGCCAGGTGGTGAAAAGCAGCGCCCGTGGCAGCTGCGTGGTGTTGTGATAGTGCAAAAGCAGGTTGAGGACGGTCGTAATGTGGTGGGAGAGGTTGAAAAGGTCGAAATTAATGAAAGAAGCTCGAAGTAGATAAGCGGTGCAGAAGAGGTTGGAAAGCGGTCGTAAGACCGCCGTGATGGAGCAGCGCTCAGACTGCGAGTAAGTATGGTGGAGCTGATGTGGCTTGTCATGATCAGCAATGTCGATGAAAGAGGAAAGAAAACCGGCCAGATCGCTCGGCGATTGGCATGAGTGAGGATGATGATGGTAGGAGACAAAGCTGTGTTGACGAGAGTGCGGAGATTTGACTGAGCGCGCACGCTCCAGTCACGACTCTCGTGCGGCTAATTGAGTGCTCACGTGAGCAGCCGCGCGCTACGTGCTCCAGTGAAGCTAGCGCTCGTAACCAAGCGCTCTGCAGTGGTGAGACGCGTCAATTACGTGGAATTTCCACACCTCCATTCTGGCAGACGTTTCAGCAACAGACAGCGGACACAGCAGACTTGATTGAGTACGGTGAGACGCGCCAATTACGTGGAATTTCCATACCTCCATTCTGGCAGATGTTTCAGCAACAGACAGCGGACACAGCAGACTTGATTGAGTGCGGTGAGACACGCCAATTACGTGGAATTTCCATACCGCCATTCTGGCTGACATTTCAGTGGATTTGTGAGACTGTCTGCTGCCGCTGCCGTCCGTTGCTGCTGCTGTCCATTCCTGCCGCTGTCTTTTGGCACTTTATAATATTGTCACTGCAGCCAATCACTTTCATGTCTGTTTTAGTGCACACAGATCCGTCACCATTGAGTCTATCACGCTGTAAGTCTACTTACATGGCAGCTGAGCCTGTTTGGTTGAGTCTGTTACAGTTGAGTCCGTTGTGCAAAGTCGGCTGCGCTGTCCTTGGTGTGTCTGTTGCCTACGTTCTGCTGCACTGGAGTCTGTTCAACTGGCAGAGGCACTGGAACAGTGTGCTGAGACGCGTTGAATTTCCTTGAATTTCCAGAGCTGTCCGTTGGCCAGTGCCAGAAAATTTGTTTCTGTTGCGGCACTTGACCAGTGTCACTGACGCGTCTGTTGGTGGCCAGCGGCAAGGGTGGGCGGGCTGAATTTGGCAGAGCGGCCGTGTCCGTTGCCAGCGTGAGCAGACACGGCCTAGGGCTAGGATCCCAATGACATTTCTGAGTCAGGATATGCTCGGAATACATCGATACAATTGTGCGAATTTGTGAAAAGGACGTAAATGGTCGCTCAGTTGCCTTAGACCGAATTGATGCTCGTCGAAAAGGCTTGTCAGTCGAGGTCCATACGCTGTGGTTCGCGTCGATCCCCATCATTATCATCTGCCACTGCTGGTGCTGGTGTTGGATTGGAGGATGCTCAAGTGACCGAGATCGAGGGCAGCGCAGGCTGGACGCAGTGGTTCCAGATTGGATTGGGCAATGCGTTGAGCTGCTCAGACGAAGGCAAGTTGGCGAGTTCGGTAAAGAGTTGCTCGAAGACGGGTCGGATCTGCAAAACGTCAAAGCAAGGATAGGCGTGCTTGTCGGCAACACCTCGGATGCAGAGCCGAGGGCATTGGGTGCCATTGATCAACTGCACTTGCGGTCGGAATCCTCGAGGTTTGGTGGCAAACGGCGTTGAGGTGCCCAGGTCAAGTAGAACGCTCATCAGAGCCCTTTCGGTGAGTGGTTCTTCGCCCGGCGGGGCGTGTGAGGCGCGCAGGATCGACGGTCCAGCGAGCTTGAGCATCAAATCCGACTTACCCGATCCGGCTCCTGGTTGCGGCTCGTCTAGATTCTTGGCTTCCCATGCAACATAGGTCATGTAGCGTGCCGCGTGCATCTCGATATCGGTGGTGGCGGCGTCATCAAGCATGCCATGCGTGCCGTTGGGAGCAACAAAGGGCCGATCGAGGTTGCCCATAAAGACAGGGAGGATGCCGTCGATGCCATGCTGCGAATGTGCCATTTGCAGTCCAACTCCACGCTTCCAACAGTACCACAGGTATTCGGGCGAGATTTCGGTGATTTGTTCGGGCAGCACATCGATATGCGTAAAGTTCGTCCATGCCATTGTCGATGATGATGCCGCCAAGGCTCCAGCCGGTGGTGGTTGCAGCGCCCAACGGGTGGACGAGCCGTCCTGGCGCACTCTTTCAATGCGGCGGCGCAAGCGGTCCGAGTTGGCCTTGTCGAGGTCAGCGAGCCCTGCAATGATGGTCTCGAGAGGCACCACGCGGGTCAGCACCGTGATGTAGTCCGACGTCCTTTGAAGCTCGAGCGCATCGAGCTGTTTGCGCTTTGCTGCATCCCAGGCAACGATCAAGGCCATGCGCGAGGCGAGCTCGCCGTGCATTCCCTTGAATCCGGCAATGGCCGGGGCCACCAGGCATCGCTTTTGGAAGTGTTCCAGGATCGAGCCATACATGTTGACCGCCTTCTGCCACGTTCCCAGCGGGTGGAGACGTTCTTCTCTGGCGGTGGGCAGCATGATGAGCAAGGCGGCGATCGCCAGCACGGGTTCCGACGGAGAATCGACGTACATGGTGGCATGGTGGGATATGCGGCTCACCATGCGCATGTGACGGTCCACGGTCTTGTCCATGAAGAGTTTCTGCTCGCCAAAGAGGGCACCACCGTCTGCATGCACCGGGACAAGGCTGAGGGCAAGCCGCGAGGCCATGACGCTGAAGCACTGCGCCGCATTGTCTTCGGCAAAAGTCTCGGAGCCTTGAAGCTTGGCAAGGACGTTGTCCCAGAAGTGGCTCTTCTCGAGTGAGGGCCAAAGTGGTCGTCCGTACCGAAGCAGATGATGAACCGAGGACGCCTGCGAGGCGCACGAGAGAGCGCGTTGCTTCTCGACGAGCACATCGAAGCTGACGCTGACGAATGTAGGCAGAGGCGCCGAGTTCCTTCGACGGAGTGAGCTCTGAGCGTCAATGTGTTCGACCAGATGAGCGGCGCTGCTGCTGGTGCTCATGAGCACCAACCAGAAACTCAACGTCTTTTCATCGTCCTGGACCAAGCCGATGTAGTTCCAAGCACGGCGGAGGCTGTTGAGCTGATTGTTGGCCAGTCCTAGCTCGGAGACAATCATCTCGATGCATTCGTCAAAGGCGACCAACACCGGAGGTACCGGCACCCCGGCTCGACCCGAATGCAGATGACGCGAGACGGCAACGAGCTGCTCGTTGAGATCAAGAAGAGGCTGTCGGAGAGCCTCTTTAAAGATTTTTTGGTGATGAGCCAGCCGAAGGGCTGCGTGGGTAGTTGTGATGTTGGTCTCTGCCAGTTCGGATACGGCCTTGAAGTGCTCGTTGCGCGGATGGCAGCCAAGAGGATCGGACGGATCGCTGCCAGGGACGGGTGGTTCGAATCGGTTGAGCTGGCAGAGGTATTGGTACTTTAGGGCATCGGTCTTGAAAGGTTTCAAGGCTTGGGCCAGCGTGGTGAACCAGGCGCCAAGGAAGCAGGCCACCTGAAAGTCGCACAAGTAGGGATGATTGCGCTGTGCGTTCTCAAAGTAGCTTCGGACGCCTTGGTCTGGGAGTGGATAGCCAGCCTTGGCGTTGCCGTCGGCGCTGCGCTTGCGAAAGCAGACGTAGAGGAGAGGGGTGAGTCGCTGACACTCGTACACCATGCGCGTCTTGCCTGTGCCGCTGGATTGAACGATGGGAGTGCCGCGATAGTAAGGCTTGACATCGTTGGCGCCGAGCTTATCAAAGGCATTGTTGAGGTGAGAGACAAAGGTGAGGAAGCGGTTGGGCGCATTGCCGCGGTACGGTCGTTGGAACTCGTGGGCGAGGTGGGCATTGGTACCCAACGACTCTGGATCTCGGGAGCGCTTGACATACGATTGTGCGAGGTGAACAAGGATCAGGGCAAGGGCCTCGTCGCTTTGGTCGAAAGTGTCAAATTGGGCGGCGAGGTTGGCGTAGATGGCTGCAAGCGAGTGGGCGAGGGTGGTGGTTGCGCTCAACGCATCGATAAGCTCTGGCATGATTGCGCAAAGCTGAGTCTGGAAATAAATGATGTTATCGGCGAAGGATGTAAGCGCAGGTTCCGGCCATATGCCCCAAAGCTTATGTTTGCGACAAATACCGTCGTGATCGTGAACAAGGTCCAACCAACACTCGGCGAGTCTGAACTGATTCAGATGAGCTGCTGCTTTGGCGGTGCGAGGGGTGTCGTTGAGAGCTTGTTGTGATGGCAGTTGCGGTAGCGCAGAAGTCGGAGTGACCGGTGTGGTAGGAGCCGCCACGTCGAACTTGTCGTCGTCATCGTTGTCGTCCTTCTTCCCCTCCTCCTCCTCCTTATCAATGACGGCTGACTGAGTGTGATGAAGATGCAACTCAGGATGAGATTCAAAAAAGGACTTGAGAAAGTCATGGACACGATCTAGAGGCCATTTGGTGGGTTCAAATCGGCTGGACAGTCGATCTTGCAGGAGTGCAGAGATGTCGCGAGCAAGAGGTGACGAGGTTGAGATGATCTGGTTGTCATCAAGGCATGATGGGAGCAAGACATCAAGCTGAGATTCAAGCTTGGTGAGCTGTGCCTTATAACTGGCGGTGGAGCCGGAGCTGGACTGATGCGAGGACGGTAAAGATGCCATGATGCATCACTAAATGCGAACTAATCTTGTGTCAGTTTCAGGTCACGGCAGGCTGCCGATGCCAATGGCAACACCACACGCTGATTCGAGCTCAGATGGGTGACAAGGAGCGAGAGAGAGGGAGAGAGAGCAAATGTCGAGGTGGCAGTAGCGGAGGGTGGTGGTGGTGGTGGTGAGATGCAGCGTTGAGCGCACATGCAACCACGGAAAAGGAATATTTGGGTTTGTGTGAAAGTGGACCAAGAATTTAACAACAACACCTTAAGAAACGCCACAGAAGGAGGGTTCAGTGTAAGAAGTCATGCAGCTGTTCCCGGTCCTTTTGGCTGAGTCCATTGTCGTATGGGTCGCTCTTCTCACCTCCTCGTTCCAATCCTCACACTCGCAGTACATACCACCGCGTCTGCCATGGTATGTCGTCTTACTCTACGCTGGCTTCTATCACTCACTTCCGAGATAGCTGATGTTGTTTCGCCGCTCACACACATGCCTTCTCTGAACTCGCGCATGATCGATCGTTGCACGATCTCCTAGATACTCCGTGCCAGCCTTTCCGATGTGACGGGGCTCTCTAATTTGCTCAAGTCGGTCGCTATTCAGACACACGCTGTTGTCATTGCATCGGGCTCTGGCTTGGAGATCGTTACAGAGCTCAATCGTACCCTTCAAACACACGCCTACCTTTATTCGCACATGTTTGACTCTTACCATTTTGAGCAGCCGTCTTCCACATCATTGCATTCCAGTGCCGGTCGCCCACGCGCAAGGAAGCGCCTGAGAACCGTACGCAGCCAAGCCAGCGACGACGGTACGCAGTCTTGCTCCGGCTCAACGATTCACGACGACAGTCGATCTCCAAGCTCTTCACCGCCACCAGACCATGTCCGCAACCGGACTCGTGAAGCAGAGGACACGGAATTTGCCGCCGCCGAAGATGAACCTGCCAGCGTCTCGTTCGAGATCAATCTTCAGACGTGGATCTCTTGCCTCAACATTTTTGGCGGCGTCGGCCCCTCTCGACCGCACGGTGTCGGTCATGGTCATGCTGGCTCTCGCTCAGAGGTAGGTGGTGGTGGCGCTGCTGCAGGAGGGCGTGGATATGCACGCACACGCGACGGTATGGTCGACCCTCATGGCGGCGACCGAGGCGCATCGAGCGAGCGAGGCCTCGAAAGGAATCAGCCTTCGGCAGCGAAGGCGACGCGTATGAGGCTTAGCTACCAAGGACATGGTCATCCACTCGTCTTGGAGCTCGAGCAAGAAGCCAACGTTCTCACACGTTGCTCCATGTCGACTTACGAGCCCAGTTTCCTGACTGACATGGTTTTTGATCCACGCAACATGGTGGCCCAGGTCATTGTTGGATCCGAACTCTTGCAATCTGCCTTCTCCGAGATCGACGCCAGTTGCAAAAAGCTATCGATCTTAATGGCATCTCCTGACTCCCCACTCAATGACGACGAAGAAGACACTCACGAGACTTCGAGAAATGTACGGGGCATTCACAGAGCCAAATCACCGAGCATGCTCAGGTTCAGAGCCATCTCGGACACGGGATCGTCTGAGATGGAGTTTCCTGCCAGCTTGTCGTCGTCCGATCCCACTGGTGTTATCGAAAAGTTCATCGCTCTTCCAGGCAGCAGCGAGCAATGGTACGACTTTGCGCTGCTTTCGCGTACCATGACGGTCTTGCGATCATCGATCAAGACATCGCTCCGAATGGATGAGGCTGGCCTGATCAGCTTTCAGTTCATGATGCCAAAGTATCGTCGCACGGTTGCTCCAAGCGCTGCAGGTGCAATTGCTGGCCCGGCTGCAGGCCAAGCTGTGATTGAAGACGAGCAAGACGCCTTCTGCGAGTTCTTGGTAGGTACAGTGAGCGGCATGATGGGTATGATCGTCCTGATCAAGTACTTTTCTCTGCCGGACGACGCACTGACCAAATTCACTTTCTTCGCCTCATCCTGACATGCCCTGGTCCCTGTTTTGGCTCATCACGCCGTTCCATTTTTGCACTCCACCTCGCTTCTTTTTCGTATTCGCTGCCGTCTCTGTGCGCTCCCCCATACCGCGGGGCTGGACGCGAAATTGCTCACGGCGATTTTTGGCACCGAACCCAGTGCTGTCCGCTCGACACGAGCACTTTGATCATCTGAATACTTGTCCTCTGTGAACGTGCCCTGCCATCGCGGAATACTCTGTTATTCGCATGCTTCAATGCGCGCTTCTTACGGAGCAAGACACTGAGAATTCCATGCTGAGATCGACGGAAATCGGCAAGTGGCGAACGCTTGTCAGAGCACGTTCCATGAATGCCGACCGGCAAGCGAATGCTAGAGTATCCATGCCATTTCCAAGTGGCTGGACTGTCATCGTTCCAGTCACCGCTAGTAGATAGGGCCTTGTGGAGTCACGGGGAGCACGTTGACCCCGCAATCAGGGATTTGCTGAAAGGTCGAAGATCGGCAAGGCGAGCTTGGGACTAACCGTGTGCCAAGCCCTGCCCTCCCTTTCCTGCTGTAAGCGTCTGCATGAAAACACAACGGCGCTGTGTCGAAGGCGCTAATGCACAGTGCGCATGCAGCTTATCATGGCCTCGGCTGCCCTATCAATTTTGTACTCAACCTATCCAAAAGCTGTCTTCTCGATGAAGTTCGGAGATCTCTACTGGCCCCCACACCTTGATCGACGCAAGCTCAGAGTCGGTCCTCGGTAGTCCGATCTGCTTTTGACTGCAAGGAGCATAACACTGCCAATGGGAGTATGGAAACGAGTCAGATCCGATACATTCATCTGCAACTCACCCGAAGCTCATAAATAGGAAGGTATCTCGATCCAGAATGTCTGCTGGACAAGAACTCACCATACATACGCCTTGATAATCATCGGTCCCGACACAAACAATCATGCTAGGTGTTCCCTTCCTCGCACTGGCTTCGCTTTTGAAGCTGGCCTATGTGGTTTCGGCAGCTCCAGCTGCGACGGGAAGCTTGACCGCGGTCACCATGAACGTTGCGGGACTTCCCGCTTTCTTGAATAGCAACGGCGACAACGACAAGAAGGCGAATTCGATCGCGATCGGAAAGAAATTTGCTCAATACAATTACGATCTCATCAATGTGCAAGAGGTAAGCTTTTGGTCTAGGTCAGGCTGTACTGTGGGAACATTTCTGAGACGAAGATCATGATCCTACGTTCACAGGACTTTAACTATCACGCCTACATCTACAATAATGACGATCATCCTTACCGCACACCGACTTCCGGAGGCGTTCCCTTCGGCTCCGGCCTGAATACACTCAGCACGATTCCCATCAAGGATATCACTCGTGTCAAGTGGGACAAGTGCAACCTGAACGAAGGTGATTGCCTTACGCCTAAGGGCTACACAGCTGTCACGCTGCAGCTGCCTAGTGGTGGCGAAATTGACGTGTTCAACCTGCACATGGATGCTGGAGACGACGATGGGGACTCGACCGCTCGTTCCTCGAACTTCAACCAAGTCGCGAAGGCCATCACCGATCGATCCGACCCTGCCGGCCGTGCAGTCATTGTCATGGGCGACACCAACAGCCGCTACACCCGACCCAAGGACAATCTGCTCTCTTTCCTGTCGCAGACGAAGCTCACCGACACCTGGGTCCAGCTCGTCCGATCCGGAAAGGCTCCCGCGTCCACAGATCTCGCTTTGCTTTGCTCTTCGCCTATTCCGACCACCACCAACTGTGAGGTTGTTGACAAGGTGTTCTACAAGAGCGGAAAGACCGTGACCTTGAAGCCGAGCGACTGGCAATACTTGGGCAAGGAATTCACCGATGCCTCTGGCATCCCTCTTGCCGACCATACCCCCATTTCTGTCAAATTCACTTACACTTCCTCTTGAACCCAGCCTCTGTCGATTGATGCGAGCGGTGAGTCCTGCGGTCCAAGTCTCTTGGGTCTCTGCAGTTTGATACTTGCCGGTGATCTGACGTGATGATCCGCACTTGTTGTTTGATTTCTGAATGCAAGTTGAACGAGCGAGGGGATAACTTTGCTAGGTTACAAGTGAAGTGAAGGGCAAATCTGAATGCGCATTTGTGATTTTGGTCTTCCCGTGGGCGAGAAGAAAGCGTGGACGTGGAGAAACTATCAGAGCTGGCTGGCGACTTGTCCTCCAGCTGCCATCGAGGCAACAAAGACAAGCAGTCCCGAAACAGCAGACAGGCTGCCCTGAGCCATGGCTTCTGTTGCCACAGATGAGAGGGAAGCGAGCGCTGGACCCGGACACTGTACATATGAGCAAAGGGAGGCAAAAGGCGGTCTCCTGCATTCAGCCAAGGCAATCCAATCAAGAAACATTATGTCCTAGAGCCTTTTTGGCGAACTCTACTTACCAAGCCTGTTGCTCCCCATCCAAGACCGAAGAAGGCGGATCCGATGATGAGCCTGACATCAATTTTGAAAGGATTTGCGGGCGTCCGCCATTCCGGGGCGACCAGCGAGAACTCGGGTCGCGAATCATTGTCAGACTTGTCAGCTTTTTTAGAAGCGGACTGGGAGGCAGCCCGACGTAGCGCATCCTGCTTGGGCTTGACATGACGGAAGTAGGCGACAGAAGCGGGGATGATACCCCCGATGGCGACCATTGCAAGCGACGGATCCCATGCACCCGATGAGATTAGCTCTGGCGACAAAGAAAGGAAGCCAAGCACTTTGGAAGGCCTCATCATTCCGCTGACGCCGAGAGCGAAGCTGAAGTGGACACCAACAGCTAGGGCCATGATCTTGGCTGCCAGCAGCTGAGAAGCTTTCTTACGCTCCGGACTTGCATCTGAGTCAGTGGCGCCCAACAATATGGGCACTGTGCGATAGACGAAGGCTGGCGCTTGGAGAGCTAGCAATGTTCCAAAGTCAGGCTGCGGAAAGCTAGTCGGGAAATGGCTGGCAAACGTCGACTTGACCGCTGAGACCTGGACAGCTGCTTTTGAAACGAGCGAGACATGAGTGAGAACAGCGACGCCAAAGAAAGTTGCAGTTGCGACCAAGGATCTGACGGAGAGCCTCGAGAGACCACAAAGGAAATGACCGGAAGTGCAGCCATTGCCAAGCTAGAAGCGCAACGCAAAGAAGAAGAAGCGGTTTAGTCTGAGTTGCTTGCTTGAAAAGTAAGTCCCAAAGGACTTGAAGGAGTACTCACTCTAGTACCGAAGCCCACGAGGGCACCGAGCGCAGCAGTAGAAAGAAGGGAGGTATGCTTGGCGGTGGTGACACTATCGAGAATGGGCACGCCAAGGCCAGCCTCGATCCTCGGACGGGCCAAGCCAAGGACTAGGCCTCCAAGAAAGATGCCGGACGTGAGATATCGAGCGACAAGCGGAAAGATGGAAGTGGATGCGTCTGATTTGAGTTGCTTTGCTGTGCCCAATGTCGAGGAGACGGTAGAATGGAAGAAACCCGAAATGCCAAGAACTAGACCCAATTTGGAGAGAAGCGTGTGGAGTGATGCAGCCATCATGAGCCCCCCGGCCAAGCTGTGAAAGGGAGTGAAGTCTGCGAGTCCGGATGCCATTTTGTCAAAAGTGGCTTGATGACGGTTCGGATGGATGAGGGAAAAACGTCAGGGTCAGGATGGTTGACAAGGCTCATATGGATGCAAAGGTCTTGGACCCTGACGAGCCGATGAACTGTTTTGTTGCGTCGGACCGTGCGTCTCTAAAAGCACGCTAATTTGGATGGTTCTTTTTGTCAGAAAATTTATCGGGACCAGATCGCCAGCGACAGCAGGATCGGTGATCTAGCTTCCTCGTGGACAACAAAAATCGGGCAACTCGTCTTCCTGTGTTGTTGCTAAAACAATAGAAAGGGCGGCCTGGCATCGGCAGTAGGCATGAGAGCCGCAGACGGCTTACGACAGCCCCATTACGTTTGGTGAGATTTGTGCTGGTAGCACTATTCACGGCTGGCTGTTCCGGTCATATCGAGAAGACGATTCATAACAGATGATGTGAAAATCCAAAGAAAAGAGGAACCAACCATGGCGAGCAAGTACAGTACTGTACAGTACTGTGTGTCGTACTTTCCTAGTAAACAGACGCTAGCTGGTTTCTAAACAAAGGCAAAGCGCCTAGGGTTCTGTATCACAGACTTCGTTGGATTTGGAACTTGTGTGCGGTTTTGGCAACTAGGGGAGAGCGAAGCTGAGCCGGCGGTTGTGCAGGTAGTTTCCTGGCACTCCAGGTTTTGTACTGTATTTGTGAGAGTGTGCATGTCTTGAAACCATCCACGCCGAAGCTGGACCCTTTTTTGATTTCAAAATCTCATCTCGCGCCAGACATTCGAGGTTTCGCACCCTGCAGATTGCCTCAGGGGAACTCCCGAGACCTTTTGTTTTTTATTTTGGGGGGAGCCTCTGTTGGGTGTTTTTCTGATTTCGAGGACCACGTTTCCTTGGCATGTGCCACTTTACTGAACAAAAGGTGAGCTTTAAATCTTTTTAAAACGGAAAAGGCTCGGTGGATCAGCTGTCAGATATCTAAGCGAAAGAAAAATTTGATAGCACGTTGGCAGAGGGCGGGACATTCTCTGGCGAGCAGCACGCCGAGACAGCACAGCCTTGTTCTTGTCGTGCTGGCCCTCCCCGCAGAAAACGAGCGCGTTCATGCAGAGAGAGCACCGCTTCTCATGTTCTTCTTGCCAGCGTACTGTACTGTATACTGTACTGTACAGTACGGCACGTTTCGTTTCGCACTTGTGTCTCGCAAAGGCCCTAATCGGCTTGCCACTCACTGAATTCCGCCAAACCCTTCTCCAAGTCGTTTTTCGGTGCTTCCAGAACGTCTGAAACCTTTTCTCGTCCCTTTTAACCTCTTTTCTCCAAAGGACTTGTTCGACGAGTGGACCGCCAAAGTTCCGGCTGGCCATCATACAGTACACCCTGAGCATAACACGCAACCTCTCGAATGTACGCACTTATGCTTGAGCTGCCCCGCTCTGTGCATCGTTTCGCCGCCGCTCTTATCTCACACCTACCGGCTCCCACTTTTCTTGTGCACGATCAAACCGACCAGAAGCTTCCTGCATGCCCTTCATCACAAGCGACACTGCCATCTTCACAGGCTTTGTCCGCTCTTGCATGCGCAACGCGTTTCCTTCCTAGACACACGCATATGAAGAAGCAAAAATAAAAAAAAATCAATCAAGTGTGGGTAACTGTGAGCCCTTTCTCCTCGCCTCGGCTCACACTCACAGACTCCGCACACGGCGTCCAGCCGGTCAACCTCTTGCCTGGGCATACTGTACACCATCCTTTCCTGTTCGTCTTGCCCCACTCACCTCGCCGCCTCTACTCTCTTACATCCCCACCATCTCTCGACCTCGTCAGTAGAATCTATGATCCACCAGCACTCCCAGAAGCTACCTCTGCTTCCTCTTCAAGCAGAGGCTCCACCATACGAAGCACATGATGATGCCGAGGACGACCTTTTCTACACCACACCAAGCTTACTAGATAAACGCTTGTGGCATTCGGCACCATGGGCCCGACGTCTAGGCGACCTCGCAGAGAAATCTTCCACCGGTCTTGTCCCTTTACTTGTCGGCTTGCCCATCGTCGTCTCAATCATTGCGCATATCTACTTCCATATGTTCTCAACGCTACACGTCTTTCTCGCCCTTGTCTGGATAGGCCTGCCTGCCGCCACCATCTCAACGTTTGCAGCCATTGCTTCCAGATATTATACACACAGCGCCACTAGACGAGACCATCTCAAAGCAGCTCTTCTGCTCAGTCTACTTTGCACCGTCACTTGGAGGACATTCACCGTCAGCCCACGTCGTGGTCTCTCCGACTTCACTTCGGCACCAAACAGCAACGAGACTGTCTTCATCGCTGTCAACCTTTATAACTCGGAGCACCTCTTTCCCAGCTTTTCCGAGTCCCTCTTCCAGCTCGTACATCACCTTGGCGAAGAAAACGTATATATCTCCATATACGAGAGCAACTCCAAAGATCACACCAAGTACCATCTCTCCTTGCTCCAACACGACCTCGACCTTCGCGGCATTCAGAATCGGATTCGCATGCTCGACAACAATCGCAGAGAGGATCTTGAACGCATAGAGCGACTCGCCATCATCAGAAACGAAGCTCTCAGCCCAATACAGGACGCCATTTATGGCCTCCACGACCGCACCTTTTCCAAAGTCATTTGGCTCAACGACATCTTTTTCCGTCCAGGTACGTAATCTTGATGTGCAGCGTCAGAGGTTTGCCCGCTTCCGTGCTGACATCATGTCCCCAATCTGACCATACAACATGACAGAATCTGTTTTGGAGCTCCTCTCAACCAATCAAGGGCGCTTCGACCAAGTCTGCGCTCTCGACTATCTTCCCCTTGGCTTCTACGACACGTAAGTATCAACGACGACGCATGCTTCTTCCCTGTCCGACTGCTGATTATCAACTTGCATCACATTGACCCTTCCACACCTGGACTCAACTTCACCTTTACTAGCTGGGTGATGCGCGACGTAGAAGGAAATCGTCCAACACCGTTGTGGCCTTACTTTAAGCGTGAGCAGGATATCTCTAGCTTGCGCAAAGGCGATGCGATCCCTGTCAACAGCTGCTGGAACGGCATGACAGCGTTTGATGCAAAGTGGTTCCTTCCTGCCAGCGAAGACGATGACAACGCCATCACGACACCTGGCGTAGACGATGGGCCCATTCGCTTCCGCACACATCCCGAATGCCTCGTGTCCGAGTGCCTTTTACCGAGCTACGACATTCACGTTCGCAGCAAGCAGCGACCTCTCATCTTTGTCAATCCCAAGGCGGTCGCTAGTAAGTGCTGGGCTAGCTCCTTCCTCTTTTCTTGTCCATGCGTTTGCCATAGCAGTAGCTGACTCGGCCTTCACATTGACTTTGTTCCTCTCGTAGCTTATCAATTCAGCGACTACCTGATGTATGACTGGATCATGCGCTCCAACATCGTCAACCTCTGGAGTCGCATCTGGCAAGACTTGATCAGTCATTCCTTGTTCGGCTTCTTCGCAGAGCTCGGCCGCAAGGAGGACAATTGCGCAGACGCACTTCGCAGCGGTTGGAAGACATTATAGAGCATCCTAATAGACCAGACTCGTTCCAACTATGGCCAGCTGCAGGTTACAGCTGTATGACCCGATCATTTCCACCCTTTAGGCTTGACTTCATCTGCAATATACCCCTGAGCCAACTAATGCTTTCATTTTACTTTTCTCTGTGAAGCTTGTTTCCTCTCAACACAAGGGATCGAGATTGAGGCTGTCACTATGCGATCTACTGTGCAGCTGTCAAGGCTGGACAGTTCCGCACGTGCTCATCGCGCCGGGCTCCCAACACTAGCAGAATGTTCAAGGAGGAACTCGGTTTTGGGTCGCCCAAAGCGATCCTGACACCAAAGGTACTGCCGCCTTTGAGCCTAATGACCATGAATCCTGCGAGGATGCAATCCGGTTTGAACCTTGCCCAGGTTGCGTGAGAGTCGGAAGGGATTGAGCCCTGAAGAAAAATAGGCCGGGTGTCAACTGAGTCCACTGTTCTTTCTAGCAGAGTCGCCAAGAATGCA
The DNA here is from genome assembly GCA_900323505.1 of Ustilago trichophora. Classification (NCBI taxonomy): domain Eukaryota; kingdom Fungi; phylum Basidiomycota; class Ustilaginomycetes; order Ustilaginales; family Ustilaginaceae; genus Ustilago; species Ustilago trichophora. Next base: position 854,314 of record OOIN01000014.1, on the reverse strand, counting down.
TGTAATCTCGAAGCAATCGCACTGCTTAGCCTTCACCAGGTTGCATCGCGGGCTCCGGCTTCGATGACTTTAATATCACTCTGCAGGCATTTCCTCGGTGTCCTTAGCCTAGCTTCACATCGGTCTATCATCAGGCCCAGCGTGTCCGACTCAAGCCAGACAGGATGTAATGAGGTGCTACATCACCGTTTTTACTATAGATCGATCAATCGAAGCTTACAAAGGCGACAGTCGCATCATGCAATGTCTGGAGCTCTTCATCGACCTGAGTTGGTACCAACCTGCTGCGTCTATACGCGCGACGGCAAGGACCAGGCTTTGAAGTGCCACAATATGCTCGTGTGGGGTTTGACTCTCTCCGTGCTGAACGAAATGACAGCGTCGGCAAGGAAACAGGCAGGCATGTTGTTTTGCGATGCCACTCGTCAGATACGCTTGAATTTGATGACGAACATGTCAAGTACGTGCGCAACGTCGAGGACAAGGGTGAGCACCAGCGGGCGAGGGGGTCAGAGACTAGAAGCTCGGCACATGAGTTGCGGAAGGACGCACATGCTGCGCTCCTAGTCGCTCGCGTGAGGAAGCTTGGACGGGAGGTGCGAAATGTTACCGTAGCTTATTCTAGGGCTGCTGCAGTCAATGCACACAGCACAGGCGTGACAAGTTTCCGATTTCCGATTTTTACTGTACTGTACTGTACACTTAGAAATGAACGTCGCTCAATATCTGTTTAGACAGACGACCCCTTTTGCTGTGCCGAGAAGCAGTTCGAAGCGTGCTGAAGAATCCTGCCACGGCTTCTTGTATCCTTTCAACGCTTCGCTATCGGAATGGAAGGAACGACGGAGAGAAACGCCAACCTGAACCCACGTGAATTGACGTCGATCGATTGCAGCCACACTCACCCGTTGTTCTGCTCAAGTGAACGAGTCGAGGCTGCGTCAATTCTTTCAGAGCCATCACCGACTTTTACCCCACACAGCAACTTCGGCATGCACTATCGGATGGTACCATCCGAACTCATAGCTACCAGCACATTGGTACGTGAAAGGAAACCTTCCACATCATCACTCTTCTCTTTTCACGAGACCAGACCCTGCATAAAACATGTCCTCTCTCCACTTTTTTTTGTCTTTTTTTTTTTTTTTTTTTTTTTGGCCTTTTGGGGGGTTGTTTTTCGTTCCTACTGATGCTGAGCAATCAAATCAGCATTACGCTAAGCGAAGCGAAGCAGACGCCTCTGTTGAAAGTGGCACACTTTTGATGTCCTGCTCTATGGCGCCAAGAAGAGGGTGGCCTCTCGCTCTTTTGTGGACCGAGCAGGGGGGTGAATGTACAGTACTGTACACTTCCTGAGCTTGAACCCTTTGTGGTACGTTTGTCTTCCCCCCTCATGCGCTCTCTGATAGACCCTCAGTTTGAGCTTGCCTCCCGAACATTATCTTGCTTCCTGCCCGAAGCTTGACCACTGCTTCCTTCTGCCTGGAATCGTGGCTCGAGCCCTCCTTTGCTCTACCTGTCACGCTCAACTTTGCAAATTCGCTCTCGCCGTCGGCAATCGGTCCTTCTCGTAACCGGCTTCTGTGATCACGGTACCTCGCTGCGATGCCATCTAAGGCAGGCCCTATCCATCAAGCATTCAGCAACGCTCTCAGTCGGCAGAGCGTCAATAGATATTCCACGTCATCCATATGGGCCGCATCTGATCACAGGGTGCGCTAGGTCACGATCAGCGAACATAAAAAGGACACTTCCACCACCGCCACTCTGGTTCATCGGCCCATCTGATTCAGAGGACATACCCACCTCCAAATCCTCCACGTCCCTACGAAGATCGCAAGAACAGACTTTTTCCCCTTACCATGTTCGGCATCTCCCTCTCTCAGCTTGGAGGCGATGCGCTTGCACAACTGTCCACGCCTACCTTTGCTTGGACTGCAGTTTTTGCTTTGCTTCTTTTGCTGGTCCCCGCTGCTAGACACGTGGCTGTTGAGGTCATCTGCCAGATTTACGTGACGCTCGTCCATCGGCCATACCGCTCTTCGCCTACTGACTACCTCTTCTCGGAAGCAGAAGCACCATTGCCACTCACCAACTCAATCTGGTCCCGCGTTCAAGCCTCCACCACCCTCAAGTGGCGAGCGCAACGTGCAGGGCTTAGGCATGAGAAGGAGATCAACTGGGACTTGCCCAACGCCGTCAAGGATGGCGACATGATTGAGGCCTGGGATCGTATTGCCGAATGGGATCAACGGTGTCTACACCCTCACAAGCTCGAACAGCTCCGTCGACATGGTGATCCCAATGCCGACGAAGCTCTGGAGAACCTCGACTCGGTCCGCGCACCCGACCAGTCAGCCTCCACTGATACATTGCAAAACATCTTTGATCAAGGCGACCAGGCAGCCTGCCATTTTTGGAAAGCCATCGATCGCAGACCTCCGCCTGGTGCCGGTGCCCTGGGACTCGACTGGTATCAGTCGCGCTACGGTTCTCGAGCGGTCAACAGTCTGGAGCAATGGCCTCGGTACTCTTCCTCGAACCAAGAGGAGCCATCACACACCCTTCCCATCTGGTCTCCAAGTGAATATAGTCCGATAGACGCACAGGACGAGCTTGCAGAGCTTGAAGCCGAGGCCGAGGTACTACGACGCGGCCAGGATGTCTTTTACCGCTACGCCGGTCCCATGCTGACCGTTCTGCTCCATTTCAGCCTTGCTGGTGGCTTCGCATCGCCAAGAATTACCGAGGTCCTCAAGCAAACTGCTTATCTCGTCCCCTCTGCTGCCGATCGTGGCAAGGATCCCAAATCGTCTGGATCTTCCGCGCTGCCTACTATCGAAGATCTCAAGCAGATGTTCAACGTCGACAAACCTCGTGCTGACCGTACTTGGAATCGTCTCCTTGAGACCACGCAGTTCGTGTTAGACGTCGTAGAAAATGCTGGCAGTCTCCACCCTCCGAGCTCCAATGTCACGCCATTGGCATCGCCCACTTCAGCCTCCACCACCCAGAAAGCTGGATACGCGCCTCCAGAAAAGGGCGGCGAAGGCTGGCAGTCTGCCGTTCGTGTACGCCTCCTCCATGCCAACGTACGACGCCGCGTCCTTAAGCTGGCACGGAGGCAGAGCAATGACATTTTGGATTCAAACAAAACGGTCTACGATCTTGAAAAGAACGGCGTCCCCATCAACCAGGAAGACATGCTCGGAACCCTGTGTGCATTCTCCTCCGCTCCCCTTGCTATGCTGCAGAGGATTGGCATCACTCCTACTGCGCAGGAACGCAAGGACTATATCGCGCTTTGGAGGCACGTCGGCTTCTACATGGGCATCGAGCCTGCTCTTCTGCGCCGGGCATTTGGTGATCCTCAGGCAGCCGATCGCACGCTGTGGTGCACCATCCTCCACTTGTTCAACAAGGTCGAGATCCTCGACGGCCAGCAAGAGGGTGGGAAGGGCGCTGTGGGACCTAGGATGCAAGGCCCCACCATCCCGGTACTCATTGCTTGCGCCGACCGCCCGCCGTTCCACACGCCGCTGTCCGCACACGTAGCCATCTCTCGCCGTCTCCTTGGAAAGTCTTTGGCAGACTCGCTGGCACTGCCCGCTTCTTCTGCCAAGCGCGAGATCCTGACAGACATTGCTTTCCTCGGAATGCGAATTCCAATTCTGTTTGGCGCCGTCTATCCACGCTCTGGTTGGGAGAAGCGCAAACTCGAACTTGCCCGACCTCTGCTGCGTCGTCTCATCGTATTTAGCTTCGGCAACAAACGGACCAAGTTCGAGATGCCCTCGCACTCGTCTTCGCAAGCAGATTCGGAGGCACCCAATGGAGAGAGGGTGAATGTCGAGACTCAATCGAACTCCCACGTTGAGGTGCCCGAGGACAAAGAGCAAAATATACAGCTTGTCCGTCAATGGCGATGGCTGATGCGAGAGATGTTTGCCATCTTCATCCTGATCGGTTCGATCGCCGTGGCCCTCATTGCCGCCGCTTGTACTTATGTGCCACACCACCTCGCCCGGACTTCCGCGGGTCGATGAATTGAGTTACAAGACCTGCTATACTGTATATCCCTGACACATTCGTCTCAAAATTTTGTTCGCTCGCCTGGATCTGAACGACGGAGAAGCACGAGAATAGCTCACGTGATCCGCATCACCATATAATGGCAAATTATGAACGACATGATATGAATTGGCCGGTTGGCCCAATGGTAAGGCGTCTGACTACGAATCAAGCATTACAGCTTGTAGTTAATCAGGAGATTCTGGGTTCGAGCCCCAGGCTGGTCATTCTTTTTTTGCGTGTTCTTCATGTGCCTTTTTATTATTATTATTATTATTATTATTTCTTGAGGACAACATGCTTCGACTAAAAAGCTAACATTTGAAAAAGTCAAAGTCAAAGACAGCAAACACAGTCAATCTGCTAAAATAGGGTACCTTGCAAACGGACGAGACGCCTTCCTTCTCCCTCATCATCTCAAAGTAAGCTCGAAAGAGTGGGTTCATGGCGTTCAATGTGGGAGCTTCATTCAAAAGCCGAACGGTTCAAAGCAACAGACGAAAGCACTCGGATCGGACAAAACGACATTCTCTACTCGCCGGCTAGGCAAACGAAAGCTCAGACTGGCATGCCAATGCTGACGTGAAGGTGATTGTGTAAGAGAGAGCAAAGCGAACTCCGCTGCTCAGACGGACATCGACCGGGGTGTTGGCTACAAGTCGATGAACCGGGTCGTTGCAAGGTACCACCGATAGTTAGATGGTGCTGTACAGAGACGTGAAGCTGGGACTTTGAGACTGGAATGCGGAAGAAATAGACGGGGAAATAAGCACAAAGCAGCATGTGATGATATGTTTGTGTTGCACGCTGGAAAGCTCGCCAGCGGTGCTCGCTAAAGAAGACAATCCAAGGGTGTCGCTGTAAGGAGAGCTCTCGGGGATTGCGAACATTTTCTCGTGCTCTCGCTGGTGGTCGAAGATCAGAGACAGTCGGCTGTCGGGACTCGGGCCAGTCCTGTCCAAATTTTTTTTATGTGGTCGCGACCTTCGAAAGTGAGAACCTTTTTTAGTGTTCGGGTTCGCGCGTAAAGAACAGAGATCCAGACAAGGGGTTCGCGATCGGGACAACATCACCAACCACAGTTTTGCAGACGTCTGCTATCAAGAGCACACACCCGAGCAGGGTAGTAGCCTTTGACCAAATCGAGGCCGGCTTGATGATCCTTGTGCCGTGGAATCATTCTGTAGCGGCAATAAAGCTCGCAGAAAGGTTGAGCATAATGCCATCATGAAGCAAAGACAGTTGGACCGATGGCGAGGACAAACACCAAAATTTTGAGTTCAACCAGGGAATTCCAAAAAATATGCAGAACGCACGCGCTCCCAAATTTTTATTTTTCATGCCGACTTCGATTCTGTTCCTACCTTTTGCTGTGTTCCGTTGCGCTGGGACCTGGGAGAGGCGTTTCGCGATTCCTCTATGTTTTTTTTTTTTCTTTTTCTTTTTTTTTGTTGCTCTTTCTTCCCTAAAAGCCGCAGATGTGATATGAGAAAGCGTGTCAGGTTAGGGTTGGTTGGAACCCGGAACAACGGAAATCTTCTTGGCCCAGGCAAAACCTTGGACGAATCGCAGGATTGCATGTTGCGCACTCTGCACTCAACTACGATCCATTTTCTTTTTGGGGCCAGTACCACAATAAGAAGCCTCCTCGGAATTAAACCAGAGCTATTGTTGCCTTTGTTTGACGTTGCGACGAATCGTGAGAGGGTCTGCATTGCTTAAGGGATCTAGTCTGAGACACTGCATCATTGTTCGCGAATTGCAACCAGAAGAGCTGCGCCGCCATTTCATCAAAGAGCAGCACATGTGGAAGCGGTCAAAACCACATCAAAACAAAGCAAATGGTGACCAACCTCGACCAGAATTTTGGGCAAAAGAATGCAACGCTTCATTTGGTGTGGGTTTTTTTTTTTTTTTTTTTTTTTTTTTTCCCTTTTTCTTTCTCTTTCTCTACTTAATCTTATTTCAAAGCAGCTTCTTCCTGACCAAAGAGGTTGTGCCACCCCGCCTTCCCACCAAATCGGTGTTGTTCTCCAGGCGAGGGTCGGCGCGTTTGAACACCTTGTGCATCGATTTCGGTGTGTGCTGAGAATCTGGTTCGGGCGTCTTCCGCTGAGCCGCATCTTTTTTTAATCTTTCTCTCGGTCCCTTCTTTTTGCTGTTTCAGCATTATCTCCCGCCAGGGGCACCGCTTCCCAAGTGGGTTTTTTCGGGTCCGTCCGCAATCACAACTTGCATCAAAGCTGCGTTCTGACTTCCTCCCGTTCATAATCCAACGTCTGAGATGTGTGTGTGCTCAGATGCTGTCAAGTTCCCGGTCGCAGTTCGCAGTTCGCTTTTTGCTTTTCGCTTTTCGTCGTCCGCCTCCCACACCCGTCCCTATCCTCCTTTCGTTGCAGTGACACTGCTGCACGGTGATCCTCGTTTAGGCAACAGCCCACTGAACGGTAGCCGATTCACCAGCTTGGCATGGTTGGACCACGTATCTCCTTTCTCGACGCATGCTTTTCATGCTGACCTGCCGACTGCGTTGCTAGTCGGTTTCGACACTGGCTGCCATAGGCCACAAGGGCGTTCCATTGCCTTGGGTAAATAAGTTTGGCAAGTCGGGCCCTTTTCGTCTTGGGTTTCTGTCTCTGGCTCTGTGACTTACCGTCTGCGTCTGACTGCGTTTGACTACGCATGCAACACTGCATCGGGATCGACCGACTTTCTGTCTTTGACCGTGAATCCCGTCGACTCTCGCCTTTCCTTCCCTCTTCCTCTCTCTCTCTCTCTCTTTCTTTCTCTCTCTCTCTCTCTCTCTCTCTCTCTCTCTTCCTCTCCTTCTCTTTCCTTCCCTCTCTTTCTGTGTGTCTGTCTGTCTTTCGTCACATCGGTGATTGTTTCGGCCCCGACATTCTTACGCCAGCACCTCATGGGCGATACAGGATACTGGGTCGACGCTTTGCAGCAGTGGCAGTAGCAGCGCCTGCGTGGCAGATATAGTTGCCAGTTGTAGCTTCGGCGCCCACCCAACCCAAGCCGTCGCCTGCTTCCGAGCCAGCGGACTTTCGGCGAGTCGCTCCGTGACAAGGGCTCGTGTGCCTTGCAACTCTGTTCTCATTCTCTCCTGCAGATCCCTCGGTTGCTCTCAGCGTCCACGCCCTCTCGTCCCTTAGCTTCCAGAGCATCGCGGACGGCTGCATGGATGCATGATTGGGCTCTCGACCATTTCCCACTCCCAACGCCGCATTCTCAAGAGGTGTGGATCTCATGTTCGCTGCCCTTGCTCGCATCGGTTCTTCCGGAAGCCTAACCTTGCTCTTACTGCTGCTGCTGCTCATCTCTCTCTCTCCTACCAAACAAGCTCTGAGAGTCACATCATTTGACTCGATTGGTCTCATCAACGCTTCATCCAGGTTTTCACTGCCGTTGCTCGCTCCCGACTCGACAGTAGTGATTGCCCACTCCTTGCCTGACCCAATTCTATCTGCACTACTACAACCCTTCCTGAAGCCTCACGCCTGGCACCAGGCAAACCCGACTGATATCAAAACTTGTCGTCGCCTTCGACGACCACCGCTGCCAAGCGCACACACGTCTACACAACTCAAATCCCCTCTCTCGACATCTGAACAGGCGTCTACAAGGGGCATTGTCAACCGCTGGTCATTCGCCGTATCGCATCATTAGCCTAGCGCCAAGGGACCTTGCTGCTTACGTTGCTGGTATTTTTTTACACCTGTCATACAGTATCGGGGTCCGGCACCTAGTGTCCGAGCCCGTCAAACGAAAACGCGCCGTCGGCCCCATCTCTTTGTGACCGGACTCATTGGTCGGAGTCGTCTCAGTGGGACCTGCCACCGTCACGAAGCAACAGCTCAATATTGCGCCGTTTTCCTTTGATAATCTGGACCCGAGGATGGACAGAGATCGACCATCAATTTGCGCCATCACTTCACTTTTCAACCGCACAGACTCGACCTCGCCTTGCCCTCATCGTCGGAACCTTTCGATTGCCTAAGATACTTGAGTTCCGTCCATCCTCAGTCTCAATTCTTGACTCCTCGTCACGAATCAATTCCTGGACAGACCGCAGACACGCATAGAATCGCTTCGGCATCTCTGTGCTGAGTCGCCCTGTTCGATGAAGGCTGTTCTTCCCCTCGAGATCGTGGATCTCATCCTCTCACTGTCGCTCCGGCAAGACGGCTCTTCCGATGATGACAGGCCTAGTCCAAGGCGAGCCTCGCAGAGATCCGCGACAGGCTCATCTCCGTCGGTGATGACAGCGCAGTCAGCAGAGCAGCTCATCAATGTCCAACAAGCCGTCATCATCAGTGCTTTATCTCGACACCATCGATCCCAATTTCAAATCGAGCTTTATCGGCATGTCACCCTTTCGACTGTCCAAGTCATTGCCCTGTTTGGTCGCACCATCACCAGCCGGCCAGACTTAGGCACACACGTGCGCTCCCTTGTTGTCCTTTGCGACGCAGCAGAGCGCCACCGTTCCGCTGATGCTGCCGCCAGCTACCGTGCGCCTGCTGATGCCATCCTAGCAGCGTGTCCCAACGCTACCCACTTGCTCCTGTCTTGCAACCAATTCGACCATCTTTCAGCGGGCATCTATAATCTGTATCGGCCCAAAGAGGCTACCTTGGTCAACGTTACCGAAGCACAACATCTCGATGGCATCGTCACGCGACACCGCGATCTCACCGCCGCTGCCCTGCAAAATGACCCTCGCATCCAAGCCATTCTAGGCGCTTCTACCGCCGCAGCAACGCCAGGCGACCGCGCACCTTTCATCGCAGGTCTGCCCTCTTCGGCAGACACGCGAGGTCCAAGATTAGAAGGAACGGCGCCAGCGCCGGTGCCAGTGCCTCAGACCGAGCGCTCGCTGTCTCATCTTCACCTCGTCAACTTTGATGGACGACTGCTGCACCATTTGGCCACCGTATCATCGTTGACTCATCTCGTTTTGACCAATCCGTTGGTTCCAGAAACGCGACCTGGCGTTCCAGGTCTATCCGTCATCCCACGATCGCATCTCATGTTGTTACTCGGATCTGGCAACATTGCCCGCATCATCATTCGTGCCGACCTTGCCACTTGCGTTCGAGTGATGGAGGAGCTGGAACCGGTTGAGGATCGTAAGCTTGTCTTCCGGCCTATCCGCAGATCCGGCGATTTGCTCTTTCCCGATCCAGCCCGGCGTCCACGAACGACGGCAAGGCTTGGAAATCAGGCTTCCGCCCTCTACGACACCGTCGTCACGAGCAAGCTCGATTTGCTGTCCGAGTTCTACAACAGAGTGCGTCTACATCTGTTGCAACGGGACTCGCCAACCTCGACGTCCTCATCTGGGGATCCGGATACGAGTCGCGACTCTTCCGGCCGCACCAGCCAAGGTCGCTCGTCCAATAGTTCGGGCGAAGGCACAAGTCAAAGCGCCTCCACAGGATGGGGCGATGATGACGACCCGAGCCACCTTCCTCATCAGGACGACGACACATCGGAGGACTTTAGCGACGATGACATGGACGAGTCGGACGATGCCGAGGACGCCGCCGACCCGCTGCACTCGCTTCCTCCGCAGACAGACATTTCATCCAACGCCCCAACGGTTCCAATGCGATCCATCAACGCACCACCGCCCAACATCCCCATCGAGGAACTATTGCGCGGAGAACGCTTCACACCCGCAGGGCTTGTCGGCCGTAATGCCCCCTCTCAATCCGGAACAGAGCACAGCAGCGCCTCCCACGGCTTCACCTCTTCCTCCTCCTCCAGCCCGAGGCATCACCGCCAGCGCATTCGCCGCGCGCCCTTCGTCCTGCGCAGGACCGATCTCAGGGGTGCCACGCAGGCAAACATCGATATTTGCGCGGAACTGTACGAGGCCCTAGCGGCCGATGCTGGGCTCGAGACCGAGATGCACTTTTGGTAGACAGGGTAATTGTCATTCTTCTTTTGGTTTTCTCCAGTCTCGTTCTTTCTCTATTCCATTTGCCCAGCAATAGTGTCACCGTCTAAGTCCCGTCTTAATCCAGTGCCTTTCTAGACTCGAGACTCCCAGCAGATCACGAAGCAGGCTTAGGGTTTAGCGTGAGGCTGAACAGATTTTGTGGCGAGTGAGGCTCTCATGCCTTTCTGATGTGCACATTCTCGGTCATGATCGTTTGTGTATGGATCTGATTCTGCTTTCCATTTTGGTGTGATGTCTAAGTTAGCTGCAATCCGGACATGCTTCTATGTTAGATACGACTCTAAACTCTCACCCAGGGCCGCCTCGATCTCGGTCCTGAACTCGTTGGCATGCCCAACAATCTCCTCATCATCGTCTTCGAGCAACTCGGACAGCTGAGCGATGGTCTCTGGCACCAGTCCGAGCAGGTGGTCCTTTTGCGCGGCCCACATTTGAGTGAGCAGCTGCGTGGCTGTGCTTCGAACCACCAAACTGTTGGATGTCCTTGTTGCCGAGGCGCGCTGCAGCAGCTTCGCATTGAACAACTTGAGCGTGCCTTCGTCATTGACGTTCTTCAGCAGGCCGACAAGAACGGGTCCAAGAGCCGCAACAAACTCGGTCGATTCGACCAATTTCGATTTGCCGTTGAGCAAGTTCATCTGATCCAGCAAGGGTGAGATGATCTTTGCCACACGGGTAGGGTTCCAGAAGATACCCTCGTCGTTCTTGGCCGAGAGCGAAAGCGAGCGAATGACTTGCTCCCACAGCTGCTTCTGCGAGCTGTTTGCACCGCTGCGAGAGTTGCTCCAGGTGGTGAGCAGCTCGATGACCTGATCCAGCAGCACCGCGTAGTAGGAAGAAACCAAGCTGCGCAGGGTCTCTGAGAGCGCGTTGAACGTCTTGAACAGGACAATCTGTCTTGCGACGACACCATCCGCTTCGACAGCAGCGTCAGCATCGTCGTCAACGAGATCGAGCACCGCCCAATCGAACATGCGCATGAACAGAGGTCGGAAAGAGGCCTCATTGAGCTTGAGCACCATGCGCAGGAACGCGGATCCGACGAGACTCGATTCGACCCGCCCGACGGCAGCCTGCGAGAGCTTCTGATCTTTCGAGGTAAGATTTGTGCGGCGCAGGTCGAGCGCACGCAGCAAGAAGCGATAGACCAACTTGTAGGTGCCGCTAATAGCTTCTCTATCGCTTTGGCGGAGAGCACGACCCAAAAATTCAGAGATGCCAACGAGGCGTTCTGCCTTGATCTCAGCATCAGAGTCGGGAGAGGTAAGCTCCTCATCCCACACCTTGAAGGTCGCCTCAAACACGTCCTTGGCAGGGGTCTTGCGGATCATCGCAGAGATGAGGAGGTTTAGAGAGCGCTCGCTGGCAGTGGAGGATCCGCTGGCGCTGGACATGGCATGCTTGAGCTCGGGTGAGATCGACATGCGGATAATTTGGGGTACGTACGAGGTCATAAAGGTTGACACAGAGCCGAATAGCCCGGTCATCGTGTCCAACGCACCTGTGCGAAGAGAGGAGATGTTCGAGTTGGCGCCTCCTGGAGCAGCAGCCTTCTCATTCTCCTCATCGCTGTCCTCAGCCGAAGCAGGATTGGAAGACAGCGAGACGATGGACAAGCAGAAGGGCACCAATGCAGCGATGTGGGGGATGAGACGGGGACCCAACTTGGTCGTGAGGCGGCGGGAGATGGAAAAGACGCTGATGCGAGCTGCGGATGGCACGGCGCGGTGACCACCTTCTGCCTCGACACCGGCTTTGCCCAGCTGCACGAGGACAGGAAGGGTCGAAGCCAGTGGACCGTGTTCTACGGGCTGAGCCGAGGAAGAGAGGGTCTTGAGTGCATCCAGAGCGGCCTGACGAAGAGCCTCGGCATCGCTGCCTCCTTGCGAGGAGGCAAGAGAGCCTTGAATGACGTCGATGGCAGCCTTGACAATGGTCGGCGTGAAGGTGGTGACAGTAATCCGATCGGCCGAGCCTTGAGTCATAGCAGCAACGCGACTGGCAAAGAGCGAGAAACCGCTCGTCTTGCGCGGCACGTCCTCGCCCTCGACCAAAATGGACACGACAGCCAAGACGTTGGCGACGGGCGCGAAAGGCATGGCGCTGTCCAGCACCTCAAGAGTGAGGGTGGCGATTGCGGGCTGGCTGGAGCGGGTTCTTGCCACAGTGTCTAGCGCGAGCTGGATGAAAGTCTCGAGTTCTGGACCGACCTCGCTGGCTGGAACACCCTCGATTTGCTCAGCGAACATCTTGGACTTGAGCACCTGGCGAATGAACATGATGAGCGCCTGAACTTGACGCAGGGGCTCGGAGTCGTGATCGACGTGCTCCTTGTCGAGGCGGCCGGCACGATCGAGGAAGACCAGCTCGCTGAGCGAGTCAGTCTCATCGCGGTTGGCCCAGATGCGCAGGACTTCCTCCCAAACCTGGTGAAGCACGCGCACCTGCACCATGGCGCTATGAGGCGAGACCACAGCAAGCGGCAGCTGCAGTGTCTGCTCAGCATCCGACTTGGGCTGCTTGACAATCTTGTGCGCCGATCGGTCCACAAGCAACATGGCCACGGCAGCAGCAAAGTCATCGGCACCCAGAACGTCGACGAGGAGTCGGAAGAACGTCTGCCTGCGGTGACGAGGAACGTGCGCGGCAGCATCAGTGAAAATGCGTACAAACGCCCTGGCTTCACACAAAAGTGCGAACTTGCTTTCCTTGGCAGCATCGCTGGCCCTGAGCGAGCTGACCAGCGCGGGGACAATGCTCTGCAACACCTTCTCCACAACGGAGAAACTAAATGCGTCGTCGCGCTGCAGCACGGTGGAGCCGACGAAGGTGAAGATTGGCATGACGTTGTGCAGCACGGCCTCGGGGGCGATGTTGGCAATCTTGGACAAAAGCAGCAGTGCGTGCTGGAAGGTCTGAGGGTTGTTGGATGACTTGACGACGCTGACAATAATATCGACGCGTAGAGCCTGAGCCACCTCGGCAGGGATGGCTGCAGCAGAACTGGGCACCACCTCGAGCACTTTTTCGATGCAAGACATTGCGAGCTGCATCATCTGCTCGGCGTTGGTGGCAAGCAGACCCGAATGCAGGTCCACAGCCACGCGGAGCACCTCAAAGAGCTCATAGAGCAAGATGCCAGAGCAGACGAGTTTACTGCCCACTGCCGACTCGAGGACAGCGACGAGGATGGCGCAAGTGCGCTTCATCATTTCGTCAGAGCCCAGCGACGTGCGGGCTCGTTTGGACTCAGGACCGCTGAGCGCTTTGGAGGTGATCGTCTCGCGGAGCTCAGAGAAGACAGCAATGAGGATAGCAGAGTCCACCTCGAGCTCGCGCAAGGCGGATCCGACTTCGGGCGAGGCGGGAAGCGCTGGGTCGGCGACGATCGTGGCGAGGTGGAGGTAGATCTCCTTGCGCATGATGGGCGACAATGTGACAAAGAGACCGGCCTTGTCGAGTGCTCGAACAGCGGCCTTCTGAACGATTCGCTTGCCGTCCTTGCCTGAGACTGCCTCGAGGTAGACAGGCCAAGCACTGCTGGAAGCCTCCTCGACCACAGCACGGCAGCTGCGGTCGTACGATGCGAAGAGAAGCTCGAGGTAGAGTTCGCGGTCCTCGTTCGTGCGCAGACCCTTTGTAGCCGCAGCCACGTTGCCTTCAACCACGTTGCGGATGAGCGGCAGTAGCATCTCGAGTTTGGCAGCGTCGCTGACAGCGGCGAGCGATTGCAGCAGCACAAGACGACTAGGCAGCGAGTCAATGCAAAGGATGTGCGAGACAATAAAGCAGACCATGGCGTGCTTGTGGCCGACCTCCTTGCGTCCATCCTGGCGCCCGATCTGGAGAAGTTCGCCGTGCAGCTGAGACAGCACCGCAGCATCGTTCCGGAATCCCGACTTGCGCTCCAGGAGCTGCTCGAGGTAGAAGACGAGCGAGACCAAGTCGATGTACTGCATGGCGTCCGAAGCCTCGGCGCCATGGAACGACTCGTAGCCGTAAATGTCGAGCTCCTTGCCCTTCTTCTTGGAGGCTTTCGACACTTCACCAGCTCGCTTGCAGATCTGAAGGATACGTCCGAGACCAGAAATGGCAGCCAATCGGATGGCGGCCTCGGCATCGGCCAGAGCGACGAGCAAAAGCGGTACCACGACCTGGAAGTCCTTGGGCTCCTGCTGCGAGCTAGCTTGAACTTGAGCATGCAGATAGGCATCAGCGTGACGTAGGGCAGCCAGGCGCACAGCAGCGCTGCAGGGGGCCGAGGTGTTGGTCCAAACCGAGGCGAGGAAGGGCAAGCTGGAATCGCCTGTCTTGAGGAGCAAGATCTGCAACAGCAGATTGGGCAAAGACGCGGGCAGAGCGGAAGTGTTTACGACCGAATACAGAGTTCCGAGCAGCTTCTTGGCATGTACAACTTCTGACGACACTTGCGAGGTGAGGAAGGCGTCAGATGCAGGCACGGCAACCCGACGAACGAGCTGAGTCAAGAGATAGTTGACCAGAAGGCAAGCGCTCTGTTCGGTACCGGCTTCCTTGAAGAGCGTCTCGAGCTGCTTAATGTGCTGGGAATCCTTGAGGGTCTCCTGAAGACCGGCGGCCGAGAGCTGCTTGGTTTGCTCTGCAGTGAGGGCCCCCGTCGCAGGAAGCGAAGGCAAGACGACGGATTGGAGAGTGGAGTCAGCGAGAGACACAAAGTCGTCACCCTCGAGCTCGGCAAAAAGGTGAAGCAAAGTCAACAGAGACAAGTCTCGCGACATGGCGTCACCAGCGGAGCCCGTGGCGTGGGCTGGACGAGCAGTTGTGCGGAGGAAATCGACCCAACCGTTGCGGTCGGCGGTGTCGAGCGAGGAGAGGTGGACTGCAACAGCCTTTGCGATGGCGTCGTTTACGTCGGCAGGAGCCATCGATTCGTCAACAGAGGAAGCGATAGCGTTTAGCAGACCATCGACATTGTTGCTTTGCGAGATGAGCTGGATGACTGAGCTTGCAATCGCTTTCCGAGACGGGCTGTGCAGCAGGTAAGGCCAGACGGCATGTTGAACGATCTCGTCCTTGACATCTGCGTGGCGCTTCAAGAATGCGTTCAGAAGGAACGAGAGGTGGTAGTTGAAACGTTCGACAGGGATCTTGTCTTCATCGAGTGCCTCTGCTACCATTGTGAGGAGAGTGTTCGCATCAAAGGCTTCGAGCAAGGCAGTAGGTTGCGAGTAGAGGACCTGAAGGACATCAGCCGAAGAGTCCTGAATGCGGGCGTGAAGGGCCTCGCGCACCATAGTGTCGTGGGCAAGAGCACGTCCACCCTGAATGTCCTTGTAGAGCTGCTTCAGAGCCAGCGAGCGCTGCGATGCTTCGGCAGAGTGAATGGAAAGCCAAAGGATGTCAGATTTGCCCTGTCCGTCAAGCCTGCTGCTGGAAGCTTCGTCGAGAGACGTGCCAGATTCGAGCGCAAGGACAGCCTGAACAGTCTGCCAGATGGCAGCAATCTGCACTTCGGACTGATCCTTGCGAGTGCAATTGCGAAGAGCGGTGTCAAAGACCTGGGGCTTGCGGCTTCGCACGGTGTGGAGCACACGGAGACGGTTCTTGTGCGCCTCTGCGAGGGTCTCGCTGGCAAAGTGGGCTTCGAAGGCAGTCTCGCGTGCTTGCGATGAGCCAACAAGGGCACCGAGTCGGAGGCGTAGGAGCAGGTCGCTGGCCTGGATGCAGAGCACATCCTGCACAGCTTGACCTCGAAGCAGTGTGCTGAGAAGGTCGGCGGAAGCGCCATGGAAAAGGCGGGCGATGAGTGAAGCGGAGAAGTGTGTCAAAAAGGCGCGAGCGTCGTAGAGCTTGGCAAGCGCACTGATCGAGCCACCTGCATCAGGAGACGAGACGAACAGAGCGGCCAAGCTGTCGGGAATCAACCTTGTGGCGTGGGTTGACTGTGTGGTGAGCGGGTCGAGGACAGCATTGGAGCTGGAGCAGAGGACGAATGCGCACGAGATGAGGGCGCGGCTGACGGCAGGGGAAATGTGGGATGTAGACAGGAGCTTTGCCAGGCTGGTAAAGATACCCTGAATAGCTTCCTTACTGAGCGGGAAGGACTGTGCGATGGTGCAGAGCAGCATGAAACCTCCGATCTGTGCATCCTGGCCGAGAGAAGCGGAGCCGGCCACCCTGACTGCGGAAGGAAGGAGCACCGTGAGAATCGCCTGTGCATCAGCTGCACGAGTCTTTGCCGACTTTTTCGAGTTGCTTGTCGACTTGGAGAGGCCGGCAACTTGTTGGTGGTCGTCCATACGCGAGCGAGCAGCGCAAACCTGGACCAAGGTCGAAGTCCAAAAGTTGACTAGGGCGCGATGTGGGGCAACATGGAGCTCAGCTGCAACATGGTTGGCCACGAGCCCCGAGATCCAACGAAGCAGATCCAAGCTGGCGGTGGTTGTGGCTGGAGCAAGGATGGCAGCATGCAGTACACCTGCTGGTAGAGGGCTGGCGGTCTTCTTGACAGAGAGCAGAAACTGCAGGTGTGGCTTGTCATCAAGCTTGCAGATCGAGAGCATGCGAGCAAATTGCTGAGTGTCATGGTATGGCAAGAAGGCAGCGAGCACGTCTTCGACGCTGAACTCGTGGATACGGAAACGGCGAACGAGCCACTCGAGACACTTGGAGGCTCCTTTGGAGAGGAGGAAGGGCGAAGCGAGGTGAAGGAATTGATTTACAGCCTTGTCGATGGCATCGTTGTCCTCCTTTGGCAGCATGAGGCGGTCCGTGCTTCTGCTCTCGTCGCCAAAGAGGAGCGTTGAGCTAGACCACTTTTGCAGAGAAGAATCCTCCGCAGAGAGCTCGGTCCATCCGCTGGCACCGAGAGCATGAACGGTAAAGAGGTCCTGCTGAGCTGCAGTTTTGGGAGGGAAGAGATATGATGTGTGTTTGACCAAAGATGCCGACGAGGTGAGTCGCTCGGCATTGTGCGAGCGCACATTGGCCAACTGAGCAGCCAGAGACGAGGTCATCTTGGATTGCGGCGGCTGAGATGCGTAGGATGACTTCCAATAATCACTGTCTCGCCAACAGCATTCCCACGCTTCCGAATGACTTCCGACGGCGTTATCGATTGGGCTGTCAGACGAGTGTATGGTGGATGTGTAAGGTAGAAGTCGGATGTTGCGAACCCAGTGTTGGACAGGCTCGAATGCGCGATGGCCTGCCTCAGTTTTTTCTTGTCCTCTCCCAGCCACTTTCTTCTTGCTCGAACCCACAGCTTTTCCTTTTGCAGATCACAAAAAAATTCCAAAGAAACAAAAAAAATTAAAACATCAAAATCCTACAGCGAGAGCATCGTGTCCGTTTTCCGAAAATATATTGCTCAATTGCTCCACCTAGTCTTCTCGTGCGAATCAATCTCACACCACCACTTCACAAACTTTTTGGACGACAAACAATCTAAGGCTTTCCAGTATGCAACCCTATTGCACTCCAAAGTATCTAAGTCAACCTGTACATCATTTCTAGACTGTCTAGTCATCAGCGGGCTCAGGTTCGCCCTTGAAATAGTTGCGATATATAACGATCGACTGACCTTTGCTGAGCTTGGGCGAGTTGCCCGTAGCGACCTTATTGCCCATCCTATCCAATTCATACTGGATCGGCTTGAGCGCTGGTCTGGCCTCTGACGCCCGAATTCCATATTGTGCACCCTTGCCCACAAACAGCGGACGGTACCAGCGCACACACTTGCGGCCGTCCAAGGACCCGTCACCCGTCGAAATCGAGCCTTTGATCGGTGTCGAATAAGGCGCGAGATCACCTTTTCCCTGTCGGTGGCTGCCCGAGTCGTCGATGATGGTACACGCCTCTGGCTCGTGGTCGTGACGCTCAGGGCTGGGTGGACGTTCGTATGGCCTCTGCACTTTGGTGATCTTGTAGCGCGCCAGCGTCTTCTCGTTGTACTTCTTGTTGACGGTGTCTGCCAGTCGCAGCTGGTCGGTCAAGGAAAGAGGAACATCAATCTTGCGCGCAGCGATAATGTCGTTCAAGCTCAATGCACGCCCTCTGGAGGGAGGAACACGTGTCGCTGATGGTGTCAGAGGTCGTGAGGCCGAGCGAGTTGACCGTAAAGGCCGTCCTGACGATGTAATGGTCGATGCTGTCACTGCTGTTCCTGTAGCGGTACCAGGCGCGCTTGATGGCGCAGACGTTGTAGAGGCTGCATCCATAGCCTCGGCATGCTTGCTTGCCAAAGCTTCAGCGGCAGATGGAGCGCCCGTAGGTCCAGTCGCACCCGCGAAAGACTGCTCAACAGTGTTGGCTTGCGGTGAGCTTCCAGCTGCGCCTGCTTCGCTTGAGGGAGGCTCTTCGACGTCAGAGCTTGTCGGGGCACTGACGCTGGACATCAGCTTCGGGGTACGGTTGCGCGCCTTTTCTTGCATTGCTAGGCATCGCAACCGCTGCTGTTCCGGATCCAGCATTACTGGGGGAGCTGAGCGCGCGGAAGATGGCGGACGAGCCGGAGGCGCTGCCACGATAGGGCTTGAAGTACGAGCCGGTGCTGTCTCAATTGCCCTCCCCATCGATCTAGCCGTCTTCGTTTGCAATACCTGACCAACAGGTTCTGGCTGGGCATCGGCTTCTGCTCTCACAGCTGGCACTCGGAGTGCTGACGATGAAATCTGTCTGCGCAAAGGAACAGAGCTGCTCGCCACCTCTTCGGCCTGTATGACCTGCGATTCAGGTTGACGTGCTCCAGTGACCTCTGCTTCAGGGCTTATTACGCTTGGTTCCGGAGCTGCGAGGGCCACGTCCTTCATCTCCTCATCTTGCGCAGGGTTTGACGGTTCCGATATAGGTGCAGCCTCGACTGAGCTTCCACTAACCGGCGATGCCGCTTGTGGCTTTGGAGTTGCCGATGCGGCAATGGCACGGTGTATGCCTTGCTGAGCGGGAGCGAGCCTGGCGATAGCCATGGGAACCGGCCTAGACGTTGGCCTAGCTGCATTCGCGGTTGCGCTCAATGTCGCCGGCCGGGGCAGACGCGATCCTGGACCTGCGCCCTGAGCAGCGCTGGCGGTGGGTGGTGCCAACTTTGGCCGTGGCAGCCCGCTTAGAGACCGCGTCTGCTTGGAAGGCGAGCTAGTCGGGTTCCCAAAGGTGGTCGATGCTGGACGCTGAAGACGCGATGCCTTGGGGGCAACAGATGGTCCCTGACTTGAAGCTACGAGTCTCGTTGCAGGCTGCTTTGTAGCCATGCCAGAGGTAGCCGCGCCAGAGGTAGCCGAAGAGGTAGTTGCAGAGGTAGGAGCAGCTGGGACAGACACAGTACGAGACAAAGCAGCGGCAGAAAGGCTTGTAGCCTGGCTGCCGATTCTGCTTCCACCTGCACTGGCCGTTCTTGCCGCCTTCGAAGCCACACTTGGGACTCTTGCTGACATCGGTGCCGATGGCTCGCCCTGTTTACCGGAAATCTTACGCGCTGCTAGTGCTGACTGAACGGTGACTCTACGCGCTGGAATCCTCTCCTGCTTGGCACCGAAGTCGTTGGTGCGGGCAGAGCTGTTGGCGTGCGCCTTGCGAGGCGAGTAGGAAAGTTTCTCTGGGGAGACCTTGACACCAAAGTCGGCCTCGTGCTGATGAATGGGGACTCGTCGAGCAGTTTGCCTGAAGACAGGGCCAGGGGTTTCTGTATTGGACTCGACCATGGCTGACGGTGGTGTCGAAGGCATCTCCATATTTGAAACAGCTCCATTGCGAGCGGGAGCAGGTGATGGTTGAGGCTCGGGTTGCAATTCTGCCAATTGCTCCAGTGATCTGGAAACATCTGCGATAATCTGGGCTTTCGAGGGCGAAGGCGTGCGAGCTCCTTGTGTCTCTCCGTTCTGAGTTTTGCCCGTCCGGCTCGGCGTCGTATGCAACTCCGGTTCGACGAACCTGACAGACGGTGTACCAGGGACCGGAGCTGCCTTTGAGGGGGAGGAGCCTCGAAGGTTGGGGTCGGCATCCACTGCCTGCTCATTGACACTCGCGCTCTGCTTCCAGGGAGATGGAGTGAGTTGTCCAGAGCTCGGCGCTCGCAACGGTCTAAGTGGAGATAGCGATGGGGTCTCATGCGTTGCAGCTCCGATGGGCAATGCTTCTGCCAAGGGCTCAAAGATGCCACCAGAGATGAAGGGGGAAGGAAGGGCGGCGTGGTGTGCCATCCGCATCGACAAGGCTCTATTGGCGGGCGTCTCTTGGGCTCTGTTGAACGAGGAGAGATTCTGCAGGCATGCAAACCGAGAAAGACCAGTGCTTGGCGGGACGGGCTGAACGGCAGCAGGTTGCTGGAAAGGAGTGGACTGTTGGAACGGCGTGGCCTGTTGCGCGGCAAGAGACTGTTGAAAGGGTGTCGATGGACCAAAAAACAGTCCGCTGCCAGTAGTCTTTGTCGGAGATGTTGAGAGCTGCAGAGCTCGTACTGACAATCTGGGTGAGCGTCTGGGCGAGCGCATAGGAGAGGCCAAATCTCTGTTGTGGGTCATGGTAGCTCCGATGAGGGTCTCGATCAAGCGAACCGGGCTCTCGGCTCGTCGTGGAGACTCTGTACGCGGCTTGGACGGGCTCTTGGGAGCAGAATCTTTGACTGGGCTGTTTCGGGAAACTATGAAGGGGTTGACGTCCTGTTTATCGATACTCTTCAATTCCACTGTCTGACTCTCGAGTCGAACTTGGATCGGTGCTTCCGTTTCCTTGACAAGTTGAGTAGTTTCTGGCCCAGCTGGTGACTCTTCAGTGGCTTCCGGGCTAGCTTGTTCTGACGATTCGCGTGTATCCAAATTCTTCAACCGAGTGACGTCCAGAGATGATGGCCGGTGCGGAGCTGGATCATCGTCCAATAGCATGAGGAGTCGATCAGGTGACGAGTTGCGTGTGCTGCTGCGACCTTTAGATGGAGAGTCGGCGACGGCGGATGACAGCGTTGGGGACGAGAGCAGCATCATACCAGTCCGTGAAGGGGTGGGTGTGGGCTTATTCCACGACCAGCCAAAAGCATGCTGGTCGTCGACGAGCATGGTGTCGTCCGGGTTGAAGCTGATAGGTCGGCGTCTTGCCAGGTCGAGACTGTCCTTGTGCTTGAGACGCTTTTCAAGGACTCGCTGTTCATAGTGCACGCGCTTCTTCTTCTCTGCTGATGAGGGCTTTCCAAAAAAGACGAGTGTCGAGTCGTCCGACTCGTCCGAAGACGAGACGATGTCATCGCTTTGAGCCATTTGAGAGCGGCGCAACGGCGACTTGGTGCGGATGGGAGAGCTACGAGAGCGTAGAGGTGAAGAGTGGAGTGCTGGACTGCCTGACAAAGGAGAGCCGACGCGGGGGCTGCTGCTGAGCTTGTCGCTTTCGGAGATGCCGACGTCGAGAGTCTTTGCAGAGGTGGATGGCTGATTCATTGGAGGACCGCCCACATTCTCCTTGTTCAACGAGCTCTGTGGGGATGAGAGAGCTGCTCCGGAAAGTCGCAGACTTCTGCGCAAACGTCGTGGGGAAGCATTGGTGATAGGCGATGGCGAGGCATCGGATGAGCCGAGTCCATTGGGACCAAGTCTAGGTCCTGACGGACTCAAAGTATGTGGCGCCGGTGACGGCATGGGAGTTGCCACTTGCATTGTGGCGACTGTATGTATGAATTCCTGAGAGAGTCGGCTCTTCCTGCCGCAAAGAACAAGCAGGGTGAATCACGGTAAAGACATGTGATGGAGCCGAGATAAAAGATGGTCGTGGTAAACCCGCTTGCAGGCGCCGAAGGAACGCTGGGTTGGTTGCGCCGATCTAATGTCGAGTGCGCGAAAAGGAGGAGGCAATCGTAGAGATGATTGTCGAAGTCGTAGGTTTGCGATGGACGAGAGGCAGCAAGAATGTATGGTGTCAGCATCCGGTCACCCGACTTGAGCCAAACCCAGACGGAACCGAAATGTGGATACTGTACTGTACTGTAGTCGAGCACAACTTGACCATTCGCAGAATGAACCCGATGAACTTGAAGCAACCCTGGAAACCAACACCAGCAACCTGACTCCAGATCCACTCGATGAAAGGTCTTGAACGGGGAGCATGAATGACTTTCTCGGACTTTCTCAGTCTGGCCAAGCTGTTGCTGAAATTGAACTTGCTCCTGCAGCAGAATCAGCATCATCAAGCCTACATGTCCAAAAATACTCAACCCTTCGCTCACGCGCCTTTGAAATCAAGCCAAAATTTCGCGTGTGGTTGTCACGTGCTTCCTCTCTCGAACGATTTTTCCCGATCCTTCGCCGATTTCTATGGCTACCCTCCACTCTCTCAGCCCACTTCGGCTGTTGGCCTCGGATTGAGGACTTTTTTTTTTTTTTTTTTTTTTTTTTTTTTGGAAAGGGTTTGGTTCTTGCCTCCTCGCTGGTCGTTGCTCTTTGCTGCAGAAGAGTGCAGCTCGAGCTGCATGCTGTTTCGACCGCCAAAGGTGACCACATGACTGCCTCTGATTCACTTTGAGGCTCTGAGACCCCCGCATTTCACAGCAGCTGTGTGACCTTTTGCTCCTTCACCACCATCCTTACCATTTCATCCCAAGGAGGTGCCGACAACACCATGCACGTCATCCACCGCCTACTCAGCACGCCATGAAGGGATCCAAGCTTCTGTTGCAACCAGCTTCCAAGCCTTGTCTGCGGGCTCTGGTGCAGGCTTCCTCACGACCTGCGCACGGTGCAATCCCCATCAGCTGCTACCACGTCCGTTCCACAAAGCTAAGATCTTTGCCGCACTCATACGCATCATGTTCTGGATCTGTTGAGTCACGATGGAAGTCGTGCCTGTATTTCGACACACACGTCGACGAACATCGTTCTCTGCTATTGTCAGAATCTCCTAATGATCCGGGATCGCCGCAAACGCCGCACAAGAGGGGACAAGGGATCTCCGACCACGAGTACCAGACCAGAGTAGGCAAAGCCTGTAGAGTCTTGGTGGATAGCCTCCCTGACTTTATGGCAAAGGGTGTAGTTGATCTGGACGACCTCGAGCCCGATTGCCAAGCATCTGTTTCTGGCAAGCGATCTGGATGGTCTGCCAAAGGCCTTCTTCCGAATCTTTCTCCCTTTCTAGGCCAGAGTTTGCTCCGACGATCGACATGGACACCGAAGGGCAAGGCAAAGGCAACAGAGGATGAAGCGGACGCCTTCGATAGTCTCTACCACCCATCCATAGCATTCGAATTTCGACCACCTCTCCCACACATCAGCATCGGCAAGAAGGATGGGCCAGATGCAGATCGATCACCGCCAAAAAGCAATGGTGTACCCTCGAGCACATCTGGCCGGGACAGCAGCGGAACATCCCTCGAATCGTATGACGAGCACTCCCGTGGTGGACCAACGATTTGCTTCAATGGCCGCACCATGTACGTCGCGTCCTCGCACTTACTCCGCCATGCCCTCTCCGCCTTATTTCACGATACATCCCTCCATCTCGAATCAGCCCGCTTTGAAGGCCTCTCCAAGGCCGGCAGTTCATGGCCTGGTATCAGCCCATACATCCGACGCAGCTGTACGCAAAACAGCGCCCCGTCTGACGAATCAGGGTCGTGGCAGGACAAGCTCGTCATCCGACTGCGCTTCGAGGGCATCTCTCGCGTCTCTTCCCAACCGCACACCTATACGGTCATCTTCAAATATGAGTTCGACAGGTCTACAGGGATGATCGCGAGGCATGTTGTGGACAACATCCAGCCTGTGCCCGGAAGCAAAGTCTGGGCTGGGCTGTCGAGCGCTTGGGGCACACTGAGTCCAGCTGGCGCGGCCGGAGGAGGTGCAGCTACTGGTGGAGGTTCCACTGCTTGTAGCTCCAAGATGACCGGCAGAGGCGTCTAAGAACATTGTCAACCCATCCTTGATCATTGCGAAGCTTTTATTTGCCTTGCCGGATCTTTCTTTACTAGTTCTCGTCACAACTTTTCACGGTTCTTCTGTACATTAGCATCACTTTCTGTGGAAGGCATCAACCGGAATACCACCCCTCTCTTCCAATCTCTTTTCTTCATTGATTGCCGCATGGAGTGGGGTTTGGGCTGGACGTGGGAGAGTTGACATTTGGGGAAAAAGGGAAGTTTAACAAATTTCAGAGAAATCACAGGATCGTGCAACGCGCGTGAATTTGACGCGCGCCATCATCCTGCGTAGAGAGCAACACACTGCTTAAAGTTTCCCTTTCAGCTGCAGATGGGGTGTTGGTCTCCATCTCGGTCTCTCCACCTCTCTCCATCTTGACTTTTCACCATCAGCACCGCTCTTCTACATCCATCTTTCGAGTCAATCTAATCTCACCATTGCATCGCTCAACGTACTCTCTTGAAGGGAAGCTCTTACGAATCGCTCTAGAACCATGTTAATGCCTCGCCAATCGTCATTTCCGCAAAACCAGATGCAGCAACCACAACAAGGACAACAGTATGATGCCCAGTACGCCGCGACGCAGATGCACATGCCCCAACCATCGCAGCATCTTATTTCTTCGTTGCAGAGCTGTGTCAACTCCACCGCGGGGTGCGTTCAAACTGTAAGCATCACCATTTTTCTCGGCTTGATCACGTTTGAGGTTTTGATTGCTGATGTTTCTCCTTTTTTTTTTGCTGCTGTCTGTGGTGTGGGATCGGAAACGTAGATGAAGGAGGCGATCGATACACTGGAGTTTGCAATTCAGGATCATCCCAGATTGATGACTGTGCTCAAGTCTCAGCGCGTACGTACTCTGCACACACGCCCCTTTGCCAACCCGATCTTGTATCTTGTCGCTAACCTCTTTGCCGACTCAACATCTCATTCTTCATACTTGCTTCGTGAGGGTAGCACTTTGACCTGGTGTCACAGCGTGACATTGAGTCAGCCCGAGAACACGTTGCCTCTGAAGTCCGACCTCACGTAGAGGAACTCTGTCGAAGAGCTACTGCCGAAATCCAGCGCCAAGATCGTCGCGCCGTAGCCCTCAAGAACAAGAACGAATCCCTCCAACAACGCATCTCCAACCTCCGCTCCATCGAATCACACCAGTCCAAACTCAATCCCGATACCGCCACCAGTGCCAATGCTGCTGCGGTGATGCAAGAGACGGAATCGCAAGAACAGGTGGATCTCAGGAAGCAGCTCCAGAGACAGAGGGCGAGATTGGCACAGTTGAAGGCAAGAAAGGAGACTCTGTTGGCCAAAGCGGATGAGTTGGAGGGTGAGGCTAATGCGTTGCTATAAGCGTAGGCGTTGACTTTGTATTTGTATCGTAATCGACGTGTGTTAAGATCCTTGAAAGACGTCCTGTCGCATCATGACGAGCTTACATGGTAACTGATCTGCACGCACCTCAGCTGACCAGAATTGTCTACCCACAAGCTCTCGAACTTTGAACAAATCGCACTCTTGAACTCCATCAACGCATGGGGAAAAGTGATAAGAAAGGTGATGATCAAATTGCAAGACGAAGTTGGCTCAGAGCACCATATTCCCGGACCTCCTTGTCCTCGGGGTTCCTTGCTTGGCTGGATCTCCTGTCCTTCGATCCACGAACAATTTGCCTGGCATGAATTCGCCGACTTGTCTCGACCATATTGCGCCAATTTGAATCTGCACTTTGCGAAGATCGGCAGCGACGCGGCCGACGTTCTTGGTGGTGACAAGAGTGTGAAAATAATTTCGGAAATTTTGCCTCCATCACGAAAATTGGCTCTTTTCGGAAATATGTGCGCTCAACTGCACAGCGCAGCGCGCCAGTAGCGATTGACACTTAAGAAGTCGCCACCGCCTTGGTGAGACCGTTCGTAAAGGACACAGTATTCTGGTGCGTTTGCACAGCCAATGCTTTGTAGTCACAGTTCAATCGACATTCTTTAACGACCCATTTTGACATTCTCTCACCTGAATCGTTGATGCTTTACGTGCTACGTCGAGGTGGGCCTACAGATGAATGCATATAAGACCCGAACTTGGAGCTCAGTTCTTACCATCGACTCGGTACCTTGCATCCTTGCCAACTTCCAAAGACCAAAGACAAAGAACTGAACAGCTTGCAACCATTCAAAAAAAAAAAAAAAAAAAAAAAAAAAATGGAGGAGTGGACACAAGTTACACCGCACCTCAAGACGAGGCGTCCTCAACACGACATTCTCATCATCAGCCTTATCAACGAGCCGTACAATTTTCTCGATCGAGACTGCTTCGAAGAGCTCAAACAAATCATTACTCCGCTCACTGCCAAGACGACGCGTGCAGTGATTCTGACTTCAGGCATCAAAGATATCTTTGTGACACACTACAACGTGGATGAAATCATTGCCTTTGGAGAATCAATGCCAGCATGGATGCCAACATCACCTTTTATCATCCGGACTGCTCTTCGTTGCGAGAGTATTTTGGCATCTTTGGGTCTGAGGGGTTTGACGAGAAAGACAATTTTTGCCGGGGTGGCCGATCTTAACCTATATAAAGAGGTTTGTGGAATGATGCGAAGCAAACCGCAGGTGTTCATCGCCGCGATTAATGGACTCTGCTTTGGAGGAGGATGCGAATTTGCGCTCGCTTGTGACTACAGAGTGTTGGTGGAGACCGATCATCCGGTGATGGGTCAAGTGGAATCTCTCATTGGTCTGATCCCAGGAGGTGGCGGAACGCAATTCTTTTCGCGGGCCCTGGGTACAGCCAAGGCGCTCGAACTCTGTCTCGAGGGCAAAGCCATCAAGTCTTCTGAAGCATTGGAACTTGGCTTGGTAAATCGCACATGCCCTCCCAACGAACTGCTCCCTACAGCAATTGATCTGGCTAGACGACTCGCCCGACGCAGTCCATTCTCTGTGCAAGCCATCAAGGACTCTGTCCATGTGGGAAGCTCGTTGACGCTTTCCGAAGGATTGCTACGCGAGCAGGGCTGGTTCGGAGGCGCAGCTTTGGTTGCAGAGACACAGGAGGCCATGAAGAAGTACGTAGCTCAGATCGCCAAGGCAAAGCCGCAGGGGCTCGATGACTTTCAAAAATTCTTACAGCCCTTAGAGCGAGGCACATTCCACGACTTTACCCCAGATTCGGCAACAAGCAGCTCAAAGGCAGCCAAAATCGATTGACAAGATTCTGCAGTTGCACGCTTTTACGGCGCAGTATGCCAACGTATAACACGGTCTTGTATCTCCTGAACTTTACTCAAATACAAACATCGCATCCCGACAAACTCTTTAATCTCGAGCAGAACAGACTCGATCTTCACAAATGCAACACACAGAGTGATAAAAAAAAACTGTTATGATCGAATTGCCAGACGAAGCTGGCTCAGAGCTCCGCCTTCCCTGACTTGCTCAACTTTCGCTTCCCTTTCTCATTTCCCTGGCCCTCCTCGCCCGCCAAGTCCTGGTTCGCAGCCCTGATCCGCCTTTCGAGCCGATCGATATGCGCCTCCGCTTCCGCCAGCAACCTCTTGATCGACTCTGAATCATCCGCCGCACTTGCAGAAGCAGCAGTCGACGACCTGTACCGCTCCAGATTCTGCTCGTACAGCTTATCCAATACCTCAGCTACCGTCCTTGCGATGGCGTCTGGCGTAGCGGCATCGTTCCCTCCCGGTGGGGTGATGTAGACGTTGGGCGCGAAGATTCGCTCCGTGACGGGCGGCCATCCGCCCACCTTGCGGCTGCCCCGAGGTGACATGGGCCCATAATAGCCCTCGTCGCTAAAGTAACCGCGATTGGTGTCGGTCGCTTGCATCTTGTCGAGGTGCTCCACCATGTCGTGGGATGAAGTGAGGGTGGGGGAGGCTTTGCGCCAGGTGTAAATGTTGGAGAGGAGCAGAATAAAGATGATGGAGCCGAATGTGAGGGTTTTGAGGCTGACATCTTGAAGGCCGATCATCTCGAAGGCTCCTCCAAGGAGGCCGCCGACCATACCGAATGCGTCCATGGCCCGGTCCATCATCCCGCCGCTTCCTGCAGCGCTTGTGCCACTTGCACCTCCACTACCACCTGAACCACCTGCAGCAGAGCCAACCCCACCTGCACTTCCACTAGCAGACCGCTCACCTGCAGCTGCTGCCCCCTTCCTACTATTCGGCCCTGGCGTAGCAGCCCTCGCAATCTCCTCCACTGCCGCCGCATCATCCCCTTCCTCCTTAAACTCACTCGTATGATCTGTCAAATACTTTCTCACTGCCTCATCCAGTTCCTTATAGTACTGCTTCTGCCCGTCCAACGACGCTTTGTCAATGATACTCTTCAACATGCTACGTCCCGACCATTCCACCTGACACGTCACATAGACGCGTGAAACATTGCCCGTCCCTTCCCACGTGATACACGTCTTGGTTTTGATGGTGAAGCTTCCACCGCTCGGCACGTCCGGCGTGCGAGTGGTCGTCAAGGTGACGACGTAGTTGTCAAAGTCGACATGCAGGTTTTCGTCGGTCAGCAAGCACTTTGTCTGCTTCGGCCCGAATCCACCAGCAAGCGGCTTGATGTACGAAATGTTGCGGGAGAGAAGATTGCGGTTGTCAGAGGAGGGACTCCATTCCGAAATTTGCAAATCCATCAGCTTCTGATCGTCGGTCCAAAATTCCTTCATGAAGGTCGAGGTGAAGAGGAGGTTGTAAATTTTTTCGGGGACAGCGGGATAGGTCGTGTCGAGGACGACAGAGGTAAAGTGCTCTTTCTTCTCTTCGCATGGACAGGTGGTCTTGCGGTGTGCAACACGCTTGCCACCAGGGGCGGGAGAGCGACTCTGCGGGATGAGCGGCGTGCCAGATCTTGCGGCTGCAGCTGCAACCGCTGCGAGGTTCTCGTCGCGTACGCCTGTTTTGGTACCTTTGAGCTTGCGCTTCAACCTGGCGCGCTTGGACGGCTTAGACTCGCCTCCCTCTTTAGTCTGCTGCTCGCCGTCGCCGCTCTTCCCATCGCCTCCAGCCGTTCCGCCAGCTGCTACGGCTGCCGAGTCGTCAGCATCATCCTCGATCTCCGAATATTCGTCCGACAGATCTGCCTGATCAGCTGCCGCAATAGGCACACCGGGATGCGACAGCTTCCAGATATTCACCGTAAGATCGTAGGTCGCGTCACGGGAGAGGAACGACGTGAAATTATGCTTGGACTGCAGCGTCGAGATCTGGATGGCGTTGGGAATGACAAACGCCGTCATTCGCTTTTCGATCGAGATGATCTCGGAAAAGGGGAGAACTACGTTGGTGACCCAGCCAAAGATGTTGGCTTTAAAGCAGAGGTGGTTTTCCGAGATGTAGAGCCTTCCCTGGATGAGAATCTCGCGGACCAGAGCGCAACCATAGTCTTCAATGAGATAGTCATCTTCGGGCACCTGGGGAAAGAGCTGGTGGAACTCGTGGTTTCTCTTGGAGCTGGCGACAGCGAAGCCGGTGATCTGTGGGCCCATGTCTTCGGGCCAGGTTGTCTCGCCATCGATGTGGTCACCTCCACCGCCTGCTCCACCTGCTTCGGGTGGGACAAGGCCTCCGCCGCCGATAGCATGAATTCCATCTGGGGTCAAAAGCGGCGAAGTTATGGGCATTCCTGGAACACCTCCGATCGAGGACAGTAGAGCAGCCGAGGCAGCACCGAATCCGGCCGCTGCGCCGAGACCACTGACTGAAGATCGATCGCTGGTGACCGAGCCGTCATAGGACATGAAGCTGCTTGCGCTGCGATCTCGGTGCGGACGATGGGCGTTGAATTGGTTGCCTTCCGAGTCCTTTTCAATGACGCTGCCTGTGGAGGGATCGCGGTAGATTCCGCCGCCAAAGCCCGATACATGACCTGCTGCACCATCCTCGCCCAGGCCGGTACCAGCAGCCTTCTTGGTCTCCTTCTTTTTCTTGGCCGAAGCAGATTCGGTCTCGGCGAGAGCAGCTTGAGTGTGCTGCAGCACGCCAGCATGGCCGACGCCCATTCCGGCAATACCGCTGGCAGCCAATGCACCGGCAATACCGGCGGAAGGACCGCCCTTCTTGCCCTTGCTCGCTTTGCTGATGGTGCTGCTGTCGCTGTTCTTGCGCAGACGTGCAAAGGGACCGGGAGCGAGACCGTTGGATGAGCCTGTATCAGAGGGGCGACGAGGGCTGCCGTCTGCGACGCTAGGGATCTCGGAGGGCCTGAGCAGCGCGCCACTGGAGGCGCTTTTGGCCATGCCCTGGTTCGAGTTGCGGTTGGGCGAGGTGGCAGGCTCCATCAAGGTGCTAGCACGTTGTGGGAGGCCTCTGGAAGAATCCGAGGAAGCGGCCAAGGAAGATTGGGGGCGCTGCATGGGAGCGTAAACGTTGCCTTCGTTGATAAGTTCCTCGAGTGAGTCGGAGCGGGGCAGTTCGGCGCGAACTGGTGCAGGTGTGACCAGAGTAGGCATGGTGGAGGAAGCGGTAAGTGAGGGTGAGGCTGGGAGAGGACCGCTAGAAGGATGCTTTGCCGAAGAGGTGGGAGGATTAGTGAATGACGATGTTCGAGCACCGTTGGACGCGCGCTGAGCACCAGCGGGTGCTGTGCCGTTTGTGGCACTGACGACGTGAGATGAACCGTTGCCAAAGGCGTCGATGGAAAGACTGCCATCGCCGGGACGATCGAAAGATGGAGGCTGCCTTACGATGACGGGGGTTGAGTTGTTGGGATGAGGCTGATGAGATGCGAGTTGGGTGGGGTGGATGTTGTGAGAGTGATGCGAGTTGGAAAGATGGTCGTGGTCATCATCAAAGACGCTACCGCTGTCGTCGCCATCGGTGTGGTCGTCGTAATCGTGTGCGGTAGCCATGGCTCTTCTCATGAGCTCGTGACGGTTGAGTGGCTCCGACTTGCCATGGCCGTCATCGCTAGGAGCGACCCTTGAACCACGGCGGGAAGCTTTGCCGCCGCCGCTGCCGAGAGCGCCGCCAGGCTCACTGCGGGCTTGAGCGTGGCTGCTGGAAGATGGTCTGGCCATGGAACGATGGGTTTGGGGGTTGAAGCGGACCGAATTGGAATGGAAAGAGGAATTGTCGGTACGATTGTCGGCGGCCCTGAGGGTGGAGACGTTGGACTCTGTTGGACTCTGAGGGCGTCTGTCTAGGTTGGAGAGATCGGTAACGTCGATGGCAGGCAAGTTGGTTGGGGTTGAAAAGGGAGATACGGGTACTGAGACGTTGGTGCGGACAGAGGTGCTGCCAAAAGTGTAGGGGTCGTCCGATGGCTGCGCCGAGCTAGAGGATGAAGCAGCCGAAATGGATTTGGAACGCTTGTGGTCAGACGGAGACTGGGCCGAGTTGTCCTTGTTGATGTTACGAAAGATGTTTTTGAATGAAGACATGCGTGCTTAGCTCTAGTGGGAGGGAATCACAGGACAGAACCAGGCAATTCGAGGCCGCGATGTGTAGGTGGGTGGTTGATTGATGTCAACGGCGTTGTTTGCTCCTGGACGAGCCGTTTTTTGGCAGTTGCTATTGTAGCTCGACAGTGACCATTGGCTTGAGTGCAAGGTAGAGAAAGACCTGATGACGAGATGTTGTAAAGGAACGGCGTTGATGATGATGGTGGCGATGGTGATGATGGTGGTGATGGTGGGGTTGTAGAGATGAGGTGATCTGGAAAGGCACAAGCGGGTCTCAGGAGTTGTGCGATTCAGGATTCAGGAGCAAGTCGAGTTTGGGATTGAGAATGAATCACAAAATTCAGATTCAGCGGCAGTACCGCACTCTGTGCAGTTGACAGCCGCACGATCCAACACATCAGCGCTCGTCCGACTCTTACAGTCTCTCTTTCTCGCTGTGCTCCATCGGAGCTCGGATGTGGAGCGAGTCCTACACGCCTGTAAGTTACTGTGCAGTACTGTGTACAGTGTGTATCGTCACGTAGTTGACGCACGTCCCTTTTGCACACTTCACATGAAGAATCTAACATCTTTCTATTGAAAACAGCTCAAGTTCGGACAAGTCCCAATAAGAGCATCACGCTTCACGGCTCCAATCAAATAAAGCTCGCTCGCTCCCTTTGCGCATTCTCCTGGTGACGTTTGCAAAGTGTCATGGTCGGCAAAAGCAAAGCGCATGGCACGCCATCCATTGTGCTCTGTTATCCTTTGCTTCCTTGCTTCAATCCAGCACAGCCTGCTTGGCAGCAACGCATAACGTGATTCTGCCACACTCCTCCGCCCTGGTCCTTCATCACTGCCGTACCTTTGCGTGTCATCACTGTCTCTCCTTCCCTCTCGTCTTCATGATACACTTGGACCAGCAAAAAGATGATTGCTTGATCTCGTGTCGAGAAAGACGCTTTTCGTGTCTTTACCATCATCCTCCCCTCCCTCACATTCTTCATAGACGCTGGCTGCCATCGTTTCACTTGAGCAAGAATGTTTGGCCTCGGCCAACATGACTCGGATCCTATCGTCGTCTCGACAAACCAAGCTTGCCTCCACAAATCCGACCTCGAGGCGAGTTTGAGAAGCTCATTGGTAACAACCTTTGTTTGAGCAACTTTTCTGATCGCGATACTTGTTCTTCTTTCTTTTTTTTTTTGTTGTTTTTCGCAGACTCTAAAGCATGACGAGTGGCTCGGCGATAATGTGCTAGCCTTCCATGCCGAATGGCTCGATGCGCTCGCTGGACAGCTCGACCATTCTGGCTTCACTTCGAGCGTCAAGATGTTCCCCCCTTCCGTCGTAGAGGTTCTCGTCACACTGGATACTGCCGCCGCAACCAATGCTTCTTCTGTAGTGCCAAGACCAGACGAGCGCTTCTTGATTCTCCCCATCAGCGATCGCTACAGTCCCTCGAGTCCAGGACACGCATCTGCCGGCAGTCACTGGAGTCTCTTGCTCGTCGATGCAGCTACCGGCTTTGGCTTCCATCTCGACTCGCTCGGCGACTGCAACCGCACTGCTGTCAACGCCGTCCATTCCAGCATCCTCAAACTCATCCAGCCTGAAAACGGTCGCAGAGGAGCTCCTCCTGTGCCCATGAAAGTTGATTGCCTCCAACAGCAAGAAAATGGCAGCGATTGTGGAATCTATGTCCTTCTCCTCTCCAGTCTTCTTCAACGCCGCCTCAACACACCCGCTGCTGCATCTTATGACCTCTTTACCGTCGTCGAGACCGTCTGCGCAGACTCTTCCCCCAAAATCGTGGGCAAGTTTCGAAAAGCATACCTCAAATGGCTTCAAGCATGGGGCAAAGCAACACACCACGAAGAGCATGTCGACCCAACCCAACAGGTCAAGTCTCGCTTCCTCGACCTTTTCTCGGAAATCGGTGTGGAGTAAATTGCCCGTATTTTTCCATTGAGATTGTGGACCTGAAATAAAGCGTAGAAATTCCAACACAGTGTGATGCCTCCCTAGCTGCTTGAGCTCTGTTTGACCTTGTCATTCGAGGCTTCGCTTTTCCATCTAGACTCTCCATCGCAACAGCCAAATCCCCGCAACATGGCCAAAACAGCTGATCCGGTGCAGGCCGCACGCAAAGCCGCCATCAAGCGCCAAGCCAAGCGCAATCGTGAACGCAAAGAACAGGCACAAGAAGCGCGTACATTGCGGCAGGACACCACCGCACTCGAGCGACACATTCAACGACTCGAGGCCAGACAGAGCACGCTAGACCCAGACGATCTCGAGGAGCTCAAGCGCCTTCAGGCCGAACTCGCCAAGATCAAAAGTATCAAGGAAGAGTACATTCGCAAGCATCCTGATCAGCGCAACTTCGTCCGCGGCTATGAAGACGGCGCAGCTAGCTCTTCCGCCACTAAGGACAGAGCCGATCCTTCTTCTTCTTCCTCAAATCAGGCTCCAGCTCAGCTCCGTTCAGCTGCCTCAGGAGGCCAACGCCCAGAGTCACAGAGAGCATCCAGGGATCCCCGATGGAGCATCTACTACGATAGTGTCTTTAATCCTTATGGTGCACCTCCTCCAGGTATGCCCTATCTGGAAAAGCCGCATTCACAGCTCGTTGCTGAAGGTCTGTTAGATGTTGCGAAACCACCTCCGCTTCCCGAAGAGACAGAAGAGTTTCAAAGTGGCTCGCAAGACGACAGCGATGACTCGAGCGTGGATGAAGATCTCAAAGATATTATCATGCCGGCTGGGCCACCGCCGATCAGACTCCTTCCCGACCATCAGAAGGGCTCAGCATCGGTCAGCAGTATCGCCCAACGAGGGCGAGACAATGCAGGCTCGCACAGAGGAAGAGGACAAGGCAGCAGCAGAGGGGCAAGAGGGCGTGGCGCAGGTTCACCACACTATTCAGGCGGAAGAGGACCACAAATTCATGGCGGAAGTGCAAGACCAATCCACAGTCCAGCTAGCTTGCCACCTCGACCGCCCGCCGGATTCCCCGCACGCCCGTCACCTGCCTTTGCAACAGCCAACCCAACACCGTCATCACATCCTTCCACACAGGCATCCGGGCCGCCTAGGCCACCTGGCCCACCTCCATCGATACCTGACGGCGTCGTGATTTCGGCCGAGCCGCAGTTGCGCGACTTGAAGAAAGAGTCCACTGCCTTTATTCCAGCAGCCATCCGCAAGAAGCAACAGGAAGAGAAAGCGAGGATGAAACGCGGCTTGCCAGGAAAGATCGACGCAGCCCCTATCTCGGAAGACATGTCGAGCCCCTCTTCAGCATCCTACAAGGATAGGCCGGACTTGCTCAAGTCGTTGCAAGCTCATCTCCCTGCAAAAGGTGTTGGTGGCACGCCAGAACAGTGTGGTGATAATGCTGGTAGCAATAGCAGCAAGAAAGAGTACGATCAGTTTCTCAACGAGATTGGCGATCTGCTCTAGCCGCGCTCGGTTTGGATCCAGACGAAAGCCCACTTTTAGACATCTTGGCAACAACCTCATTTTTGCTAGTGCTTCAGTATGCTCATCAGAAGACGTGAGCTTGCTCCGAGTGCAGACACTGCCTCGACCCCACCAATCTCCCACTTGATCGCATGACACGAATTCGGCGTGACATCCATGGTGGGTAACTATATGAAATAGCGGACTTTTCTTGGTTTCAAAGCGGGCCAGACAGGTTGTGGGATCGATCAGGAAAAGCCACAGGAGTCCAAGAGAAAGCATAAAAGGGGCACGCATCTCTTCTCTCGTTTGATCCCACACCTCCATCCACCAACGACCGACCCTGGAAACAAGATCAAAACCATAACCATCACGATGAAGATCACACGTATCAACACTTACACTCTCTTTTCTGCCATGGCAACTACACTGGTCCTCGCGGTTGTCACGCCCAAGGAGGATTTGCGCAAGGCTGGCAAAGCAAGAATACTGAAATGTCATGTCCAAGGTGAAGATTCTCCCGAAGCAGCGTTGCGACAGGTAGATCCACACGCATTAAAGACTATGTATTGTTCCACCGGATGCGATTATGCTGTCAATCATGCGATTCCTCATGGCTACGCAACTTATGTTGATAAACTTTGCGACGTTACCAAAGAGGAGCACGATATTGAGTATAAAAAATACACTTCAAAGGATGACAAGAACGATCGAAAGAGAAGCAGCCATGCAAGCATCAAGAGGAGAGATATAGACGCATACACCGTCGGAAGTGCCACCTTTACTTTTACCTGTTCAGACCATCAAGGTGTGGATTACACACAAATCGCCGCAAACAGAATCGGTCTAGACCTCTCCATTTGCAATCTCCATTGATCAACTCCTTACAATTCTATCATAACATTGCGAAATCCATGCCAATCTCAAATATCAGCATACAACCCATATGAATGCATGCATGCATGTTTCCAGTGACACCCCCAACCCAACTTTCCCCCACAAAGCCAACTTCTTTGAGAATCTCAACCTGACTTACTCTCCGCACAAAATTGCCTTGGCCACATGCGTGAGAATGTCGCACCTCTCTTCACTGCCATTTGGGCTGATGGATGCTTCCGAAACAAATGCCGTCTCGTTGCATGAGTGACTCGCCACGCGCACAACCGGATCAAACAGCAGCCGACTAGAACAAGTTGCCAAAAGAGGTATCTGGATTAAAGAATTTAAAAGCTTCCTAAAGTGTGATGAAAGGTCGAATGCAGAAAAGGGATTTTGCAGCTGGTGCCATCATCGCACGCAGCTTGCTTGCTTTGTTTGCTTTAAAGCTGGGCATAACCACCCGTTGGATGACCGCCCCTAACCGCGCCGCCAAGCATAGCATCCACATCCTCATCCGCATCCTCTTCATCCACGGCACTTCCTCTCAAATCCCTCCCTCCTCCATTCCCTCCCAATGCCGCATTAGAAGTTTCGTGCTTCAAAAAATTACTGCTGTGGCTCTGCAACTGCGAAAAGCTGTTGTGCGGCTGGTGGAACGAGCTCCATCTCCGACTTCCAGTAGGAGTCTTGTCTACAGAGTTGGATCCGTTGTTGTTGGCGGCGGAAGGGAATGCTGGGTTGGGTTGGGTGGCGTGTTGCGGATAGTTGTACGAGGAGGAGCGTTTGGGATTCAGCGAGCCACTGCGACGGAGGCCGGCGGGATGCTGCGGGGGAGGTTGATGCATGTGCGGGTTATATTCGTGATGATCGGACTTGAGAGTAGGAGGCGGGGAGGAGAATGGGTCCCGATTAGAACCGCCACCGCTTCGATGGGAGGTGTGCCGACGATGGTGGTACTCTTCATCGTTGTGCGGGTCCGTATCGGGATGCGGGCCATCGTCATCTTCCTCATCCTCGCCATTTGAGGAAGGAATGAGTCGTTCCCTATCCCTTCCACCAGAGGCGCGAACAAAGGAATCTCGCTTCCTCGCCAACCACTCATTCTTGTTGACAAAGTTGTTGATATCCTGCGTCAGCAGATCCACCTGTCGCTGCCCCTTTGGCGGTTGGTCTTGCAATCGCAAGATATCCGACACTTTCTCCCTGATCGTGCTCCCCAGCGAGCCCTGTCTACGCATCAATCCACTGGGTTGTACCTGATGCTGCGAAGGGTAGTTTCCAGAAGGGGTAGTGGGGCTCATCGGTCCATTGCCAGAAGAGTTTTCGCTGGCAGCAATGGCGGTGTTGTTGTCATCTTGGGTCGCAGACACCTTTCGCAAGTCAGAGGCCGGGCGAATTCCCTCTTGTTCAAGTTGCTCAGCGTTTGCGATGTTGAGCATCTTTGCTTGTTTGGAAGGCGGGACCAGGCGTAGCCCGCCACTGTTCTTGGGTTCCTTGTTGGGTTTGAAGCCTGCATAGGTGCCCGATTCGAGAGAGTGGCCCCAGTGGGCGTTGGAGGAGACGGTGGAACCGTCGTCGGCGGCAAGGTCGTCAACTGCGGCTCCGGTCCCGGCGCGAGGGCGCCGAGGTGGTGGAGGGCGGTTGTTGGCGGTGCCAGAGGTGGTTTTCGATCGACCGAGGGGGCGGTTGCTGCTCACTTGGCTGTCGTCGAAGGCGACAGCGTCACCGTCTGGATTGGGACTGCGGCCTTCATCCCGTCTGTGAGGTGGAAAGAAAGGGTTGTGGCGGTCGATGGAGGCCGCATTGGCTGCGGCAGCTTCGTCGGACATGGCTTCGGCTGAATCGGTGAGCTCGTCTACGACAGTACGTGAGGCACGACCGCGTACACCACCCTCGGTTGGCTGGATGGGAGGAGGAGGAGGCGGTTCAGACCCCGACGCGAGCGCTTCTCGCTGCAGCTCTTCTTGCTCCTTCAACCACGATGGCAGAGTAGCTTTGACTTTGGAGATCGACGATGAATCCTCGCCACCAGCTGAACCTGCTTTCTTGGCATAGATCGGCTTGGGCGCAACCGTTGGCACCGTACGTTGCTGCTGCTGGTGCAAGATTCCGTGCGAAACCATCGAGCTACCTGCCCCCACCTCGCTGTCACCACCGATGCCGCGGTGCAGCTGGCTCGATGTGCGGCGAACCGTGGTGCCCAGCTCCGTGTCGTTGCGTCCGCCGAGATCCGACGTCGACTGCTGCGAATCTCGGCGCTGGAGTGGATGTCCATCTAGCCCAACTTTGCGCGAATCCAATCCGAGCGCACTGCTGCTGCCTAAGAATGACTTGGTGCCGGAAACAGAACGCTTCTTGGCATGCGATGTCACGGCGGCCACCTCTGGCGGGGCCTTTTGGCCGTTCAACAGACGAGGCTTTGCAGCGGAATGCCCGCCATGCTTTGCTGTCGACGATTGAAGTACAGTAAAAGTCTTGGGCGGCAACGACTCTTGGGCCCTGCGAACTTCGCTTCGAGCGTTGAGACCGGCTTGGATGAGCGGACTGATGTGTCTGGGTGGCAGAGGTGGTGGATTGCGATCTCCCGGACGCGGTGGCAGTGGCGGTGACCCAGCTCCCAGACGGTCAGCTTGATGCTGCTGGCGCGAGCGAGAGCTGCTGGCCTGGGAAGAGGCGCCGTCATCGGCATGGTCGAAGACCACCTTGGGGAAATGGGACTGCGCGGCCATTGCTGGTGTACCATTGCGGAAGGGGTTGGACGCGGGCGAAGAGGCGCGCACAGGTGTCGGTTTGACAATGCGCGGTTTGCTCTGCTTGAACGGATTCGGTGCTGGGTCGAAGCCGCGGAGCGCGTCGGAGGGCGTCGAGATGTTGGCCGGTGTGGTCGAGGCAGCACCTACTGCAACCGCGTAGCCGGATCCGCTCACGTAGCCAGTTGCCGAGGTGGCACCATCGCGGAATGGGTTGGCGCTGCTGGAAGGTGGGATGGGGACCGGCTTGCGCTGCAGCTGTTCCAAGTTCAGAGGCACGTTCGGATTGGCGACCTTGGGCTTGGGTGCGACCAACTTGGGCATCTGCGGCTTGGCAGGCACGGCAGGTGGAGGCTTGAACTGCGGCTGGGACGACTCTGCAGTTTCGTTGAGGTTGAGCGAGGACTCCTCGCGGACGGGCGTCAAGATAGGTTTGGTGCTGGACTCCGGTTTTTGCGGTGCTACCTTGGCTGGTGGTGCCAGTACGATGGGTGCAGGCCCCGCGGTTAGGCTTCTAGGTCCGGGCGATGTGATCTGCTGCACATTTCCAAATGTGGCTGCCGAGGCGCTCTGAGGTGTTTTGATCTTCTTGGGCTGTTCGATGCGTGCCGGCTTGGTCTGAGTGAAAACAAGATCCTTGCTGGCGGGCCTGCCCTGCTGAGCCCACGAGACCAGTCGGAGCATTGCGAAAAAGTGACCAGAGCCGAGTCCTAGCGGTGTGCGTTCGAAGAGCGGCAAGATCTCGAGTTCATCGGCCATCGACATACCGCACTCTTCGCGGAGATAGCGCAACCCATCCTGCTCGTCGATCAGGCCTGGCTGTCCACTGGGCGCGGGTTTGATGCTGGCAAAACTGGAAAGGTAGACGACATACTCCTGAGGCGAGAGCGCCGATTCGTCCAAGTACGATCTGCGAGAGTTGAGTAATGCCACTGCGGAGGGTGCTCGGAGGGATGACGCAGCCGAGGTGTTGCGAGAGGGTGAGGCCATGGCTAATGGTGGTGCATGTGGCTGGGACATGCCGTCAGGCATAGAGGCGTAGCCTTGCAGCTTTGCACACTCGCCTTGTGATTGGAGAAGAAAGTCGGCCACGGTTGGCGCGGATGCGATGAGCGGTGTTGGATGCAGTATCGAGCAGCTTTTCTGTTTGCCTTCCAACTTGTAATAACGGTCACAGCGTTTGCGATCTTTCCTCGTTCTATGAGAGTAGAATGCGGGTTCCGACTGCTTGCTAATAGGCACGGCTCAACGAAGCTGGTATGATCCGGTTGCGCTTTTCTGGCTTGGCATGGGATGAAAAGTCGAAAGCCAATTTGGGTTTGCTGGTGGTGATGCAATGTCTGCCCCGGCTGTGCGGTATGAATGACGGGTATGCTAGAATCCGCAAATGATCAGAATACAGTGTTGGCGATGGAATCGAGGATGGCTAGACAACGAGAAGCGAAAGTTGCTGAGAACGTGCGCTGAAGATATGCTTGTGGATCCGACAAGATGATGCGATGCTTTTTTCGGGTGGTTGGCGGATGCGGTTGACGATGATGGATTGCGAGCACGGACTGGAAGCAGGAGAGTGGAGCAAGACGCGACGAGATGATGATGTGTCAGGTCGAGGATGATTGTCCGGGGGAGGAATGGTTCCAGCAAAGGGTGAGTGCGCGTGTGTGTGTGTGTGTGTGTGGATGGATGGATGGAAGG
This sequence comes from Ustilago trichophora, assembly GCA_900323505.1. Lineage (NCBI taxonomy): Eukaryota > Fungi > Basidiomycota > Ustilaginomycetes > Ustilaginales > Ustilaginaceae > Ustilago > Ustilago trichophora. The sequence goes on along the minus strand of OOIN01000014.1, from coordinate 814,199 downwards.
CGATCAGGAACGGTGATGTCGAGTCGAGAGGCAACCAGTGTTTTTGATGAAACAAGATGCCCACGTCGGTGCAGCTAGTGCTGGTACTGGTGTTGCTGCAGTGGAGCGTCAGAGGGTCAGTGAGCTCTAGGTGGGGTAAAGCCTCAAGATTGCCGGTCGGGTGCACCGTTTGAGTATCGATGGAAAGAAAGAGAACGAGAGAAAGAGAGAGCGAGAGATGAAGGCAGCGAGACAAGGCAGACGATCCGCAGAGGCGCTGCTGATCAACCAAGCGCCGACGATGATGATGTAGCTGGACGTCGGGTGAGAGCCGAAAGAGGAGGAAGAGTGTGTGAGCAAGACAGCCGGTGTCAAGTGTCTTGGTCAGATTAAGGCGAAAAGGCCAAAAGAGCCACAGTGCCGCGATCGATGAGAGAAAGGATGAAATCAACGCAAAAGAGAGGTGAACGCGGAAGCGGAGCTGATTTCACCAGACGGAAAAAGAAAGACAGAGGGACAGAGAGCCTGAGAGAGGTGCTCTCCAAGCGTGTGTGGATGGACGGATGGATGGGATTCTGGCCAGAGAGGGAAAAGAAAAGGGAGAAAAAAATTAAAAAATTGGATATCTTAACTCGCTCTCTCAATCTTGACGCTGCGGAATATCCGAAAATGGGCACAATTTTAGAGGTAAAGTAAGCTTTTAAGCACATGCAGTGGCAGCACACGGCGACTGTGAGTTGGATTCTGTGACTGCCGAAAAGAGATGCCAAGCAGGCCGTCAACCAAAAGAATCGAGACCTTGATAACCGCACACAACAGAGGCGTCGGAGTACGAATTTCAAAGCCCTTCTTTCTCTGTGCAGTACATCAAAGCTGATAGCAGAACGATCATGCCTTTCCACGGCGAATCACTCCCAAAAAAAAAAAAAAAGAAGGCGCCCATTCTCAACTTATCACATCCCATGCAGAATCGCCTCGATGACGAACATGCCCTCTTTCCTTCGGAGGACTCCGACTTTTCTCCTCTCTCATTCTCTCTCTCTCTCTCTTGCTCTTTCGCTGAGCATTCACTGAACAACTCTGATGATCACGTTGAGATGTACCCTCCTCTTCTTACCCTGTATCGGTTCAATGGCCGACCCAACGGATAGTGATCTTTATCTTTGAAAAGCGGTACAGTAACAAATGCTTTTTACATTGCGGTGTCCACTCCAATCTTGGCTTCCAGATCAGCTTTGCCTCGGCAGAACAGATCGAGACCTGGAGACCCCTACCATTCCACCATCTTTACTTTGTCTGCCTGGGTGATAGGCCCTTAACTTACCTCCCATCCCACCGTACGATAGATATCCGAGCTACTAAATATATGCGATGTTGATCCCTCTTCTTTCCCCCTTTTTTTCTTCTTCTTTTTCTCTCATCTCGTGATCCTTTTTCCATGCTCTCGTTGAGTGGGTTGATCACGGTTTTGCCCCCTTCCCCTATCCTTCAACATGTCATTTGGTATTGTTTGTACAGTATGCAAGCTGCAAAACAACCTTCTCCTGCATACGACAATAGCAACACCAACAACAACAGCATGCACGACTTAAAAAAAAATGTGTTCGCAGCTGCAGTATGGATGGTCGATCAGATTCGGCGTAAAACAAAGTCGATTTGGCTGAGGGCGGTGCTTAGCTTGTGTGTTGTGCAGCAGCAGACAAGATTTTTTTTTGCATGTTGGCCTGCTCTACGCGGGCTTCCGGAAGCTCAAATCCGGCCCAACCGAGCTCGCCCTCCACTTGATGTCCAATAAAACCCCTTCTTGACATGACACCCGCTACAAGTAAAACTGTATGAAAATCTGCTTCACTGCCATGACACAAACATTGCTGAACTGCAAACCGGAGCGAGACATGAACAGAAATGGGGCACTAACGTCTTCACTCCGTCGAGCTGCTACAGTAGTCAAGGTCTGGGCGTCTCGGAAGCGCGTCGTATCCACCTCGTGCACCAAAAAAACTCCTCGCTTGCACAGTGCACAGAGCAGAGCAAACGCGTCGAATGCGCAATGGCGTAAACTAAATGCCTCGAATCCTCGAATCGGGGCTCAATTTTCTTTGAGACGCTTAACCTGACACTGTCTTGCTGATGGCTTCAGCACGTTCTGAACATACACTGCGGCTTGATGTAATATCACATCAGCCTGCTCTTTTTGCCCTTGCTACTGTATCGGGTGTCTCGCTCGTCAGTTCTTGCCAGACCTTGGAACACGCATCGAGCTGATCCATCCTTTCAAATCCACCCCGATCCACACTCTGGGTTTTGTCAGAATAGTAAAGTAGTAAAGCAAGTACTGTGTGCATTCCCATAAACCAAAACAATCAAAAGAGGAATCAAACAGCCCAAAGAAGATCGATCTCCTGAGGCTAGTCGATCACGCCTCCTTACTAGAAGACCCTTCACCGGCAGCGCTCCCGTCTTTCTTATGGCTCGCAGTAATACTGAGATTCTTCTTGGCCTCATGCTTTGGTGTCGCAGGAGGCGTGTTTTCCGCACTCTTCATGTCTTCCAACTTGGGCAAGAATCCAGCTTGCTTGGCCCCACCTTCGTGCTGCATCTCGAAGGCTTGTGATGCAGCCGAGAAGGGCAGCTTCTTGGCTGCGGGACCGGCGTTCTTGAGCTCGGCTACGTGGACATCCTCCGAGAGCGAGTGGGTGCGGTTTCTGCGCGAAGTGGCAGCAGAAGTGTCGGCCCCTGCACGCGTGCCGTTCCCGTTGCCGTTGATGCTCGTGGTTGCCAAACTGGCAGGCAGGGCAGAGGTTCGACTGGATTGCGAGGCTCTACTGCCCGCGCCGTCGAGGATGCCAGTGGAGCGCGTAGCGGTGGGCGACATGGCGCCGCCTTCCCTCATGAGTGCACGCAGGTCCTGGTTGCTCCTGTTGCGTTTCTCGGCAAAAGTCTCTCCACCACCACCACCACCTCCTCCTCCTCCTCCGATGCTACCGCGGCTTCCACTGCGCGATCGAGAGTGAGTGCGACTTCGTCGACCAGCTGACCCAGGCGTGCCTGGACTCAGCACTCCACCGCGCAGACCGTTCATGAGCGTCGTCGGATTGAGCATAGAGAAGACAGCCTCGTAGTCGCCTTCATCCTCCTCGCCGCTCTCGGTGAAGCTCGAACCCTCCGAAGCGTCGCCCCACGATCCTTCGCCGTCGTCCTCTTCGCGCTCCTCTTCCTCGTCGATAGCGTTGCTCGTTTCGCCAGCGGCCTCGCGTCCCACGCTTGCGCTGCGCAGGCTCTTGATCTCCTCGGCCGTCATAGATCGGCGCGTCGAGGAGCGACGGCGGCGGCCCCAACCGAACAGTCGCTCGTCCATCCACTGAAGCGGATGACTGAGCGCATCGTTGCCCGCACCGCTCGTCGACTTCTTCTGCTTCCACACCAACGCATCGCGCTGAGGGGCCGGGGGTGCAGCAGCGTTGGGCAGCATGCGGTTCTCGGCAAAGTCCTCCCACACCTGAGGTGCGAGTTCGTCGATGAGCGCATGCATGTCGGCGCTGATCTTGGCCCGCGTCTGTTGCAGGTCGAGGATGACCTTGTGGTTGCCAGGGATGAGCGAAACAAAGAGAGGAGGCAAGGACTTGTAGATGTCGATTCCGACCTCGGCGAACTTGAGCGCAGAGTACGACATGGTAGGCAGCACAATGAGCGTGTAGAGAGGCATGAGGGCACGCGTGCGTGGTGAGAGCTCCAATTTGTGGGCGAGGTAGGTGGCGAGGGCTGCGTAGAACGAGTAGAGGATGGGTGCGACACCAAGCGAGACCAGTACTTTCCAGGTGGCCAAAACGTCGCGACCGGCAACCTTGACCTGAGAAGCTGCCAAGGCCTCCTTGGCCTTCTTGTGACTAATGATCTTGGCTAGGACGATGATGGGCGAGTTGAGTACCGCTCCTGGGAGAGCCAAGCCACCCCACAGACCCAACAGGCCAAGACGGTAGGCCAAAAGGCCGAGACTGCGCCAGCCAGCTCGTGTTGCCCGTTCGACTTGGTGGTCTCGCAGGCCCGCGTAGCGGAGCTTCTTGTTGTATCGAAGGATCTCGTCTCGCAACTTGACAACACGCGGCTCGTCCTTGAACTGGAGATAGCCCATGATAAACTTGCGGTTGAGTTCAACCGTCTGTCCCAAGCTCAGCGACTGTCCTGGCGCGCGGTAGAGACGTCGACCGGCCTGGACAACCATGAGCGTCTCAAAGTCGGGTGCACGGAGCGTGACACCTTTAAGGCCGTCATAGACGATGTCCATCATTTCGCCGACTGCCTTGCGCTTGCCCTCTCCACCTTCATCGAACAGTCCGACGAGCTCACGAGGCACATCAATAGGGGAGCCGAACTCGACGACAGCACGACTGCGGAACTTGTGCGGGTGGAAGTACGAAAGACCTACGGGCACAATGCGAACATTGAGGTCCTTGTTGGCCGACATGGCACCGAGAGCCATGATGACGACACCGGCCTTGAGCGGCAGCAGGTCGGTTCGATCGTGACTGCCACCCTCGGGGAAGATTCCAAGACATCCACCTTCAGCCAGCTTCTCGTACACCTTGGCGTACATCTGAGTCTGGTCAACAAAGGGGAGGCAGGAGTACTTGGAGCCCTGTCCATCGGCCAGATCGGCGGCGACCTTTTCCATTGCTCTGGAGCTGGGAGCCTTGGCAGGTTTCTTGTCCGATTTCGAAGTGTCAGGTTGAGGCACCTTGCCGCGGAGCATGTCGAGCGCACGAGGATCCTTAAACTCCTTCTTGATCTTGACTTCGGTATCGCTGATGACTTCGACCACCTCGACGGTGGCATGACCGCAGGCTTTGGGGAGCATGATCTGGCCCTTGGGCTGCAGCTGAGACTTGAAGGCAGTGCCATGTCCTTGCAACAAGAGAGGATCGCCGGATGGATGGAGAGAGATGAAACCTTTGCCTGCCTTGGCGCTGTCAGCTGCTCTGGCAACAGGGATAGACTGCATGATACGGGCAGCAGCACCGATGAAGCGACGCTTGATACTCTTTTCTGCGATCAAAAAGGCCACTCTACGACCCGAGGCACGGCGCACCTCGGATGCGAGCAGAAGCGGGTCGAGGAACTGGTTGTGATGGGGCGCGGCCACAAAGATGACGGGGCCCTCGCGTGGAACTCTCCATGCTGAGCGAGGCCGGATCTCACGGAAGAAGAGGTTGATAATGATGCGCCAGAAGAAGAGCGCAATGTCGAAGGCGATGTTGGACGCCATGATGTTTTGAGAGCGAAAGACGCGGCAGATGAGCCTTGCGACGATGGTGGGTACAAGTCGATGAATAGGGATGGGGAGCGATCTGAGCAGACGGTCAAAGTCTTTGAGAACGGCTTGAAAGCTGGGTGAATCCCCTTGACGAGAGAATGGGACTGGTTTGGAGGTCGAAAGTGAAAGATGCTTGGCTCTGCGCTGATATTCTTTTTGGTTGGATGCGAGCTCGGCAGCTGTTCCCTCAGCGATGGCTGTGCTGGGATGCTTCTTGGGATCGTTGCTGGGCAGGTGAGACGGATCTGTGTCGATGGTCGGTGGCTGCGGCACTGATGGAGCTGGCAAAGTGCTCGGATGTGAGGCCGATGATGGCGTGGGATTGCTATTCGCAGCAGAGTCTCGAGAAACTGCTGGTGAAGTGTCGGATGTGCTGGACATTTAAGAAGCGGGTTAGAAATGTGATATTGATCGCCTACGGCTCAGTGCAGCTTCCGAGTCGAAAAGGTGTCGCAGAGAAATCAAGAATCCGATGATGCGTTGAGAAGTGCGAAGGTGCAGATCCAATCAAAAGCTATGTCGGAAGAGATTCGCAGGCGACAGCGTGACGCCGGAGGTCAGAAATGAACCCAAAAGAGATGGAGGGTGATGCGCGCTGCGTTGCCTTTGCGATGCTGTGCTGGTGTAGAGTATGGGTATGGATGTGTGCCAAAATTAAGGATATCGAATGAGGTCTGACTGGCACGCAGCGTTGGTGGAGGGAGGGAGAGAGAATACTTCCAGCAGCAGCGTTTGATCTCGTTACTGCCACTCTTCTGCTACTGAGCGGGAGCTGATTCAAAAGGAGGATCGCGAAGCCACACAAAGCACAACAACTCTCCCAACCCTTGGATGTGTGTGTGTGTGTGTGTGTGTGAGCAGAATTTTGGCTGTCTGTGCACACGCAGCAAAAATTCGCGGAGAGGAGAGAGGAAAAAAAGAAAAAGAAAAAAGCCACACCCGCACTGCAGCCTCGAATGAATCAAGGCTACACAAACTCGCACGAACCAGCCCGTTGCCTGCGTCTTTTTTTTCTTTTTTTTTTCTCTGCTCTTTTATCACCAAAAAATCAAATCTCGACGCGCCACCAGGGGCGGCAAGGCGTGAAAAAATAAAATAAAATGAAAAAAGCAATTCCCCACAAAGCCGCTCTCCAACCACCTTTTCGCCTTCTTCTTCTTTTTCTTCCTCTTCATTTTATAAATTAGGCCCCGCGTGTCTCTCAGGAGCGGCAGATGCTATGACATTCGGGTTGCTTCCAAAAAAGTCACATTTATTTCCTCTTCCTACAGTAAGAGAACGCGTCTTCGTTGCACTGCAAAACGAATCTTTTGGCAAACAGCAGCAACACCAGCAGAAGAGAGCGAGAGAAAAAGCAAGTTGAAGTGTTGGGTTCAGTTAAGACCCTCGCTTGGACGGCTCGCCTACGTTACCAAAGGCTCCGCGACCAAGCTTCTTTTTCACAACAGTCTCACATACCTACCTTTCTTGACCTTGATTGATTTCATACAATCGAGCCTCCTTCAGTCTCGGTGTGTGAAAAGAAGGTGTTTCGTTGTTTGTGCATTGATCTGAGCTGCATCCCAAGATGCAAAAAGGAACAGAGAAGGGGAGCGAATGAGAGAGAACCATATACCAAGCCGAGAGATGCAGCGTGGAAGCGGAAATTTTGTTGGGGGCCTGCCTTGCATGTATGCTTCCTTTTACACAATTTTTCATGACTGGCCTCGACGCCTCTTGGCGACCGATCTTGGAAATTAAGGCCTTATGACCTCTGCAAGAAGCTTCCACATGGCATCGTGCTGTGCAATGGCTTTTTTGCGCCAAATCCAAATAGGGCGACAATCTACGCATCGTTCACAAACTTTTGAACAGGCTCATATCAGCTTTGGGGTCGCGATTGCGTCTACGGTGGAGATGAATGCGAAAGCTGCAAGATTGAATCGAGGAAATTCATACAATTGGTGCGAACGGTAAATCATAGATGTAGAAAAGAGATGATGGACCTAGAATCAAGCTTGGTATGAAATAAGACGTGCTGAGACCAAAGTCAAAGTCGTGTAGCACGATGTAGGCATGGCGGGCGGATGCCTCAGAGCTTGCCTCGGCCGTCGTCTTTCTTGCCTACGTTTGGGTTTGCGCTCGACGAAGATGATGATGAAGGACCCATGGGGTGGTGTGACATCGACTGGCGTTGTGCCATGGATAGCCTTGCCATGACACCTGGAGGCGGAGGTGGAGGATGGCTCCCGTCCCTCCTGGCGAGTTGCACGCCGGCACCCTTGATGCCCATGCGCTTGTTGTACCTGTCAATCTCCCACTGTGCCAGTCCATCGGGACCTGACCAGTTGGCAGACGATGTGCGTGGACGGCGAATGCGGTTTGCGGTTCTCTCTCCAGGCAGAATCTTTTCTAGCTCGACGGGACCCTGAGGAATACCAAAGATCTCGTCGGCATCCACAGTGCACTGGGCGAGTAGCGCAGCGTCCAAAGCATCTCCCTGGGTCCACGAAGGCATGGCCGCACGCTTCTGAATGGTCTCCTCATCTTCAGAGTCGGAATACTCGGAAGCGATATCGGGCAAAGGCTCGTCAGCGCCTTGCTGAGGTGCGTGGTCGTCCCACTCCTCAAAGCGTCCACCAGCTGCATTATGCATCTGGAATTGCAACTGCGCTGTTCGATGCAGCTCTTGCTCTCGCATGGCCGCAGCATTAGCAGCAACCTGGGCCTGGGCCTGGGCCGCACTTGATGCCGCTTGCTGCTGCTGCAGCTGGAGCTGCTTCTGCTTTTGCATCTGCATCTGCAACTGTTGCTGCTTGGCTTGCTGGAAAGGGTTGGACGAAGAGAAGTTGGCGTTCGCCATCGACTTGGCTGCCGGCTGAGGCGCCGCCTTGGTAGCAGCAGCCATCATAGACGCAGTGGCAGCGCCATTCCCGGCCATAGCACCAGCGCCTGGAATGCGAGGTGCTGCACCGAAGCCTGCTGCTGCTGCTGCGCCCGACTTTATCGCCAGCTTGATCTGTTGCGGTGGCGGCTGCACACTTGCTTGTGACTGAGCACGCTGTTGTTGTTGTTGCTGTTGTTGTTGTTGCTGTTGTTGTTGTTGTTGCTGCTGCTGCTGCTGCGTGGGAGCTTGTGACGAAGGACCAGCTCGAATGGACGACTGGCTCACAGTACGAACCATCTTGGGAGCACCGATTTGCGATGTAGCAGCAGATGTACCTGGACGAGCGCCAGGAGCAAGCTGTTGTGATTGTTGCTGCTTAATTTGGGCCTGCAAGCTTGCCGCTCCACCCTCCTCGTCGTTGGTGACGCGACGCTTCTTGTTGATCTCTTCAGCCTGTTGTTGCTGCTGGACTGAAGTTTGCATGTAGCGGCTCTTCACACCAGCGTAGCTGCCGTTGAGTGCGCTGGAAGGACGTGTTGGGGGTCCACTGCTGACACTGCTGACAGCGCTGGTCCTCGAGCTACCAGAAGCACTGTGTCCGCTGGCAGAAGTCGCCGAGCCGCCAACAACAATGTTGCCTAGGAGCGCAGCTGGAATGGCTGCAGGGGCTCCAACCGACGAAGTAATGCTAGCGTCCTCAGCGCCAGGCCGGCCAGGTCGGTCGTAATGCTCACGAGCACGCTTGCGGTTCTCCTTCTCGAGCTCTTCTTCGGCAACTGCCTTGGCACGCTCCTCCTTCTTGGCCATGAGCATGCGTCGGCGCTCTTCCTTCTCCTTTGCCTTGCGCTCTTCCTCCTCGACCTGCTTCTTGCGCAGCAACTCGGCACGAGCGATACTATTGAGCTTGCCATTGGTGGTCGCAGAAGCAGGAGCACTGGACGGAGTCGAGTTGACCTGAGGCGCCTTGGATGAGGGCGGCGGGCTGGCGAGCAGGGCACCAGGAATAGCTGGTGCGGGTGCTGCTGCTGGCGCTGCCTTTGGTTCGGCTGCGGCCACATTTGCACTGCTTGCCGGGACACCATTGGAACGGGGCTGGAAGGTGCTGGAGGCCGAGACCTTGGTCTGGGCGACAGTCGTCGAAGGGTTGGTCGTGGTCGAGGCGTGCAGACCGAGGAAGCCCTTGAGCCTTTCACCGATGCCCCATCCTCGCGAGGGAGACGTAGAGGGTGCCGGCAAACCAGACTGCGGTGCATTTCGTGCGGTCGACTGGCTTTTGGACTTGGACGGGGAGGCAGCATTGGCAGCAGCTCGGAGCGCGCTTGCCTTGGTGGGCGAAGTAGGACCTGCTTTAGCCAGCGCCTTGGCCGCCACTTTCTTGGGTGACAGAGAGGAAGCTTTGGCGATACTAGACGACTTTGCCGCTGCAACTGGCGCAGGCGCAGGCGCAGGCGTAGGTACAACTGCAGCTGTGGCTTCCTGCTTCTTCGCAGCAGTCTCTGGTGCGGTTGTGCTGGGCTTGGCGTTTGCGTCTTCCGACGGTGCAGCTGCCGCAGGAGCTGGTGTGAGCTCAACAGGTTCGGGAGTGTTCTCTCGGGAACGAGCATCGAAGAATTGACTGTCTGCCTCGGCTTTGGAAATGGACATGACCGTTGAAGCCGACGAGACGATGCGCTGACCTCCGACTGCAGCCTTCGAGATCGGCTCGGCTATCTCTTCGATCGGCGTTTGAGGCAACGACTTGTCCGCCTCGCGTGATGCTTGCAGCTGCAACTGAATCGGTTGAGCAAATGGCAATCGGCTGCCCTGCCAGTTCTTGGGAGGCGAGTGGGCGGGTGTGGTGCTGCCGCCTGCGGCGCTCGACAAGGTCGGAAGTTTGGTACCTTGTTTTGGACTGTCAAAGAGTGCAGCAAGACTTCGCGGTTGTGCCGTTGGGCTGCGAGGAGGTTGCATGTTGGTGGGAGCAACGGCTTTGCCCGACTGGAACAGGTTTACGGCTTCCCTCACCCTTGGACCAGGCGAAGCGGATCGAGCCGCCTCTTGCTGGCTTGTCTTCTGTTGCTCGGCCAGCTTGCGGGGAGACTTGCGCACACTGCCAGTGCGAGGTGGGAGCCTCACAGGCGAAGTGGCGGCGGCGGCCGCGCGAGAAGGAGATCGAACAGGCGAGCGTGGAATAGCGGAAGCCTTGATGGTGGATTCGCCGCTCTTGTTGGCCAGCGCCATCTTTTCTGTTGAATCGGAGCCGGAGTCAGACGATCTGGTGGAGTCATCGCTTGATGCAGGAGCCTTGGACTCTTCCGCCGCAGTTGCAGGGACAGCTGCAGGCTCACGAGCTCTGGCAACGTCATCTGTAGCTGGGGAGGCGACGGATGGGATCGATTGCGAGGCTGAGCTGGAGCTGGCTCCACTGCCGGTGCTCCGAGCGACGTGAGCAAGAGTGGTGCGGAATTGCTCGAGTTTGGAAGCAGGACCGACGGCGGGAGTCCTTTTGGCTGCTGGAGTGGGCGCAGACGACTGTGCCTTGGCGGCAAGCATAGCAGCACCCAACTTGGAGATCTTGTTGGGAGGAGCGGCGGAACCGAGGCCAGCTTCACTGGCAGCTGGCAGCGCTTCGTCGCTCTTACGCTTCTTTGCGGTGACACCATCGCTTTGGGACATGCCCGTGGCCTTGGACGCGGAATCACCGGCATTGGCACGCGTGTTGGCTTGTGTGTTGGCAGCCGTCTTCTTGTACATGGCAGCAAAGGTGGCACCGGCAACGAGACCTGCTTCGTCTGCATCCGAGTCAGATTCCGAGTCGTCGCTCTCGAGTGCCTCCTGATCGGCAATCTGCTTACGCAAACTCTTGTTGAGGAAGCTAGAACGGAAGCCGGGACCGGCCGGAGTCGATGCAGGGTGAAGCGTGGTGGTGACATTGCTGGGACGAGCTTCGTGGGCAGCAGCTGGCAAGCTCTTCTTTGCTCCATAAGAGGCAAGTGTGCGCTTGACTGGCTTGTCTGCGGTGCCGTCCTTCTGTCTGGTGAGAAGCGCCGAAGCCGCCTGACGTGCACTTTCGAGTTTGGGATCCACAAGGGAGCCCGAGACGGTGTTGTCGGTGGATCGGACAGTGTCGTTTGCGTCTGGGCCGAAGGAGACGGTGGTGTTGTCGCTGCGGGAGGTCTGTGATACGACAATACTTGTGACGGTCGGGTCTGGGTGATCGTCCTGAGCGGCGCTCGCCTGACCCTTAGCCGAAGTTGTGACTGCCTCGACATCGGAGTCGCCGTCCGAGTCGTTCTCATCAGAGTCGATTACAGAGATGGCGTCCAGCTGCTCTACGTGTGCAGATTTTCTGGACTGCTCTGCGGCTTTTGTCTTTGGCGGTGATGCTTCAGGTGGTGGAGTGGAAGCACGAGGAGGCGCCTCGTCTGGTGAACGCTCTACATGTATCGAGGCGTCGATTGCCATGCTGTCATCCTCCGAGGCGGTGTCCTTGCGAGCAGTCTTCCTGATAGGTGGCTTTGAAGCTTGTGTCGGTGCTTTTGATTCGTTCTTTCTCACGTTGAGATCACCGAGTACTCTGCGAGTCGGTTTGGCTAGAGGAGATGAAGGCTCCTCATCCACCATGTCGATCACCTTGGCTTTTGCCTTGCCCTTGCCTTTCTGCGGCTCAGCGGTAGAAGCTGTACGCGAACGTGAGGCTCTTGTTGGGATGGGAGCATTCTCCTTGTCAAGCACATCGACAAAAGGATCGCTGAGACCGTTGAGCGCACCTCGTGTGCGACCTGCTGCACCAGCAGCATCACGAGAGCGGGTGCGGGTGCGAGTGCGAGTGGGCGATTTGAGCAATTCACCAGCAAGCTTGGAGGGGGATGCCACAGTGCGCGATGTAGTTCTATCAGTGTGCCACATGAAGAAAGAAAACAAGTCAGCGAGGTTCAACACGCGCATAACATGAGGGCGGTTCGACGAAGTGATACTCACGCGTACTTGGCAAAGATGTCGTTGGCCATGATGAGGCTGTCTGTGATAAAGTCAAGGCCCTGATCCTGCAGATTTTTGGAGAAGAGGGACATGTCGCAGCATCTGCGCATGTTGTTGACATGACCGAGAAGGTGGAGCTCAGGCGTCATCGGCGAAGCGCTGCTGCTGCTGGTGCTGGTGCTGCTGCTGCTGGATGTCGAGCCACTTCCAGAGGCTTCCAAGGCCGGAACGCGGCGAGAGGCCGCTCGAACACCGGGCATGTTTGCAGCCTTTTTGCGCTCACGACAGTGGTGAAAGGAACAAGGAAGAAGTGTGAGACCGCGATGATATGAATGAGGCTGTTCAGGTGTGTTGACGCTGAAATTGGGATAGATGGCTGCAGAAGATATGTTGTAATGGAACAGCGAGTGTCGAGGCGCTGGTGAGGCTAGGTTGAAAGGATTTAGAGGAAGGCTTCCAGTCAAGTGAGATAGTTTTTCAGGGCAGGATCCATATACGAGCTCGTGTCTCGTCGGTTGGCGTTCTGCGAGCGTGCCGGCGGGCTAAAGAGAGGATGAAGGAGCCAGTCACAACGTAGCCACCATCTGGACGCGCTGGTAAGTCGCCGTAGGAGGTCAGGTGATTAGGTGCAGCAATGGTGGTGATCTTGAGGTAGAGGATGGATGGCCGAAGACGATCAAAGATGGAGGAGGCAACAAGGCGAACAAGAAGCGTGACAGGAGCTGTGGATCGGCTAGGCTGAGAGAAATGTCAAAGCGGGTGAGACAAATACTGTACTGTACTGTACTGTATACACACACAGTTAAGCACAAAGTTACAGTACAATTTACAGAGGGCACGCTGTGAGTCAAATATTGTGAATGAATGCAGTTGAGATTCACCGTACGTCGCACGAACCTGCAACTCAGTCCAGCCCAAACAGCTCCTGTGTGCTTCACAAAGCGCTCTCCTTGCCATGCCGATGGCAAGAATCGCGTCCATTCGACCCTTTTTTTTTTCTCAAAAGAACACGCTGCACAAACCATCTTCCTTTCATCCCTTTGCAGATAGCCTGAATCAAATCGTAGCCACTCAAGCCGATACATCATGAACATTGACAGCTACGCCAAGCTTGCCGGACTATATCATCTGAACTTCCGAAGCTCAGTGTAGCAGGTGTCAGTCTCAGGCAGTCGCCCAGGTCGTGATCTCTGGAAAGCTGTCTCAGAGCCGAGCTGGTTGGCAGCTGTGTGTTTCGCAAAGGCTGCACTAAATATCTGCACGGCTAGCGCGCTGCAGAAATATTCGCGCGGTGAGGCTGCACGTGATTTCAGTCGGGGGGGGGTTTTTTTTTTGGTTTTGGGTCTCGGCATCAAGAACGATCTCACACTATTTTCCAAAAAAAAAAAAAAAAAAAAAAAAAAAAAAAGTGCTCTTCTCACAGATGTTGTCGGGACGCACGAGCTGGAATGAGAGACGAGACGAAGGATTGCGACCTATTCAAGTATTCGGATTGAAAATGTTCAGAAGCCTCGTCCAAGCTCTTCTCGGAAGCACAGCGTGGTGCCGTGTCGCGACTCGCCCACCTTCCAGCCGTCTTGCTCCTTGGAGCTCTTCTCTGCATGGTAGGGAAGCACAGCGATTTCGCAGACGCGCTCAAAGAGGCGGTCAATGACGGCGCTAAGCCTGGCACCCGTTTGAGCAAAGTCGGGCTGGGCGTTGACTTCAAGAAGCCATACCTTGAGCTCCCTATCCTTCGCTTGGACATTATCATCGTAGCCTACCAACAGATCGACACCAAAGACTTCGAACGCGTTGGGCCACATTTGCCAGTGGATGCTGCCTGCCTTGGCCGCCGCTTCGAACAATGCACCGATGACGCCTGCGGCTTTGCGACGTACGTCATCGACCATTTCGGGCGAGAGTTTCGCGGACGAGTCACTCGAATCAGTACCTAGGTCCTTGAAAGATGATCCTGCAAGATCGGACCACAGAAAGACATTCTCCTCTTTGGGTCGAGCGTCGTTGCCCACTGCCAGCGAGCCGTCTTCTTGCAGGCATGTGTTGGTAAGGTGGCATCGTAGGTCGCCGACCGTAGCCTCGGTCGGCTCCTGGTAGGCTAAGGGAGCAAAGAGGGCCAACATGTCGTCGTGAAGGTATACCGCGAGTCCAGCTACACAGAGCACGTATGCACGGAGGTGGAACTTGCGTGCACTTGTCGAAGGTGCTTCCTCAATGTTGAGCTTTTGCGAGGCGTGAGCAGCCAGAGAGTCGTTGTCTGCCGAGGATACCGGATCGACGAGGAGTGGAGATCGAATGTACTCTTGAATGACAAAGTGTCGCAATTGACTTGCCAGGACTGAAGTATCCTTGCCAGCGTAGCCAGCTAGATCTCGATCCGGGCGACTGCTCGTGCCAGCATTGGCATCGCCTTGCTCATCTTCATCCTCGTCCCCTTCTTCCTCGTCATCAGATTCTGACTCGAACTCTTCAAAGATTGTCTGCAGCTGTTCTAGTGTGCTGAAGATACGAATGCCGTTTCCTCGATCAGCCATTCCAGGCTTGAGAATGAACCATCTCACGGCGTCCTCTCGGTCCTCGTCCATAGCGCTCTGATTCGCCTCCAACAGCTCGCCCAAGTCGTAAAGGTCATCCATCAGAAGTTCGTCGAGCTCGTCGGCAAATTGGAGCTCGAGATGCCATGTCTTGGGTGTAAAGGTACGGAAGCGATTGGCAGCAGCACCCGATGGAAGCTTTACTGCATAGATGTTGAGTGCAGAGGCAAGGTAGTGCTTACGGATCAAGGCTTTCCTGATAACGTAGCTAGAGCACTGGGGCTGCTTGCCTTTGGCCGAAGAGGCGGGGCCGGGGAGCAGATCCTCGAATGGGAGCAGATCGTAGTCAGCAAGATACAAATCCTTGCCTGAAGGTGCAACAACTTCATCCTGGTCGTCTGCTGATAGTGGCCCGGAGCCATGGCTAACTTCGACCTCCCAACCAAGAGGAGAAAGAACCTTGCGTGCTGCTCGTACAGCGGCAGTCTGGGTGTAGTCTGCGCCTGGAAAGGAGACGAAAGCTGTCTTGGTAGAAGTCGAGGCCATCTTGGAGGTCGACACCGCCAATAAGCGATTTCTTGTTCGATGTCGTTCGAGACGAAAAGCGTTGATATTGTGAAAGGTAGGATGATGGTTTTGGAAGAATCCAAAACCCAAAGAGTTGTTTGTGCATCACAAAAGGAAAAAAGAAATTGGCCGAGAAATTGAGCGGCATCTCTGTTGAAAGATCGCTTGGATCGGGCCAAAGATTGCACTTTCATCGCCTCGTGCTTCGCGAAAATTCGGCAGTTTCTGGTGGCTTCCCGAAGCTGTCACAGTTCGCACAGAGTGTTCGAATGTCATTTGCGTTTCGTAAAGGCAGCACGGCGCACAATCCCAGAAGAGGGTGTCAGCACAGTAAAGTGAATCAGACGTGCATGAGCCAACTTCTTATGCTTATGCGCCCAACCTCCACTCAGTCCAACTACTGATAGCCAGACCCTGAAGGATACATACTGTACCACTCCATACATACATAGCCTTTGTTTCAACTGAGCCACCATCTTTTCCCTTCCTTCTTGAATTTGTAGCCTCATCCGAGCACGACTCTGGCTCCATCAAGACCCACGACTTCGATATCTTCATTCTCGCTATCTCGCGACCAGAGCGCTGCCAGAAATGAGCCACAGCGCCGTGTTGTTGGGCTCTCTCACCTTTGAAGAGCTTCCTCTTCACATCGAGCATTATTCTCTCCAAGCCCTCCAACCTTCTTCTATCGAGGAAGAAGAGGACGACCCGCGTTCTCTGCTCTATCTCTTCGACGACAATGATTTCGAAACAGCAGCCGCCTTCTTAGCCATCGAGGAGGCCCGTCAGCAAGCTCAGGCTGCAGCAGAGGCACTGGCCCAAGCTGAGGCGCAACAGCAGAGGACTCGTGCTCTTGCAAATCGTCTCCGACAATTGCTCGAGGAAGATGATGAGCTTGTGGACTTGCTTGGAAGAAGAATTCTGGCTACCAATGGACACCAGGTAGCCGATCTTTGGCAGCCTCAGCACTATCACTCTCGTCATGGTCAACAATATTGTCATCAAAATCCCTACAACCCTGACGGCTTTCGGCACGCCTCGACCTCTCGCAACTCGCAGGCAGCAAATCGTGTGTCCGGCTTCGCACCTGGCGTTCGAGTGCGTGACGCCCATGCGATGTGGGACGAGCTCGCAGAGCACGCCGGTCGATCTGACTACTCCCAGGCCAGTCCGTTCGTCCACTCTGCACCCGTAATCCTTCAGGGACATGCTCCATACCAGCCCAAAGCTGCACAGCGAATCGCGCTCGTGTCGCAACCCACAACCGCCCCCTCTCCTTCTTCGTCAAGGGCACCTGCTCATACTCGGATTGCCATTCACCCACTAACGGGCCTGCCCATGCTCCTCGTAGAAGAAGGCTCTGGTGTGAAAGAAGCCAGTCAAAGCCGCGATGAGTCAACTGTGGAACATGGCTACCAAAGCGACGAAGAGGCCAGAGAATGGGCTGTCAACGATGAGTCCGATTTAGACTGGCTTGGCCACGAGCTACTGCGCCGTCAAGGAGGCGCCAATGTCTGGGTCCTCGGCACCGACGATAACCCCTCTCAGACGACTGCTTCCTACACCTCCTCTGATGAAATCTCGCCTCAGTCCCAATCAGCCAGCACCACGTCCACTGGCGCTGCAAATGGCGCAAAGCAAACCAGCACATTCGCCGCCACGCTCCCCGTCGAGGTGGAGGAAGTTGATAGCGACGACGAGCTGGCCAACGTCGCCAGCGCTCTTGATTCCAACAGAGGCGAAGGCACTGCCAGCCTCAGCAGTCCTTCGCAGCGTGTCGCTGCAGCCCTAGCTCGAGCAGCATTACGCAGTCCCAAACCAGCCCAGCAGATTGCCAGGAGACAGCGAGCTGCAACAGTCATGTCTGAATCCGAAGAAGAAGAGCTCGAGACTGTTGGACGACCGGTGGTCGAAAGCGATCAAGACAAAGGACTGGGAGACGACGCGAGTAGTTTGAACGATAGGCCGAGAAAGTCGGTCAAGGTTGTCGATTTGCGCTGAAAAGAGGATCAAAGAGGGAATTCTGGTGCTTAAGGTCGTGTCCTGACTCGCCAATCAAGAAAGTGCGGGCATAGTTGCTTGTCTTCACTCGTAATTGAAATCTGATGTTTTCGTCAATCGTGTATGATGCAGGAAGCTGTGGCTTGTGAGACAAAGTAATCAGGGTGAAGTTGAAAGAGCAACGTCTACTCTTCTGATGGTGTACCTTCGCTACCTGCAGTATTTAACATGGAACCACACAGAGGATTTTTGGGTAATGTCAGCTGCGTTAGTAAGCGTTCTGTACATCGTCAGCATTGCTTCTTCTTTAGAGAAAATACTCGCCTTGGCCATCATCCGCACCATCGTCATCATTCGCGATATCGCTCGCATTGATGTTCATCTCTGCCTGACCTCGCTTCAATCTTGCGACCAGATCCTGACCTAGCTGGGAGCGAGACTTGGTACCGTACGCAAGCAAATCTGCTGGCAGATCACCGTCCTTGTTTGGGATGGTGGGGTCTGCGCCTGCCTCCAGTAGCTCGTTTACTGCTCAAAAAAAAGTACACAATTCAAGCAGACAGATCGTCAGTGACCTTTGTAATTTTGCCGACTGAATGGAAGGTGAAACGTCAAAGGTTCTTACCAATCCAATTTCGAATTTCTTCCACTTCCTTGCCTGCCTCTCCGTCAGGGATGTCGACGTTGACAGCAGCATGCAAGGGGGTATCTGCGTTGGTCCGGTCCTGGTAGTCAACGTCGATCTCGAGGTTGAGAATCTCGGGAAGGACCTGTGTGGACTGGGAAGAAGCGGCATAGTGAAGTGCATTTCGGCCTACTCCATCGCTGTGGTTGGCGTCAAAGGCACCGGAGGAAATGATCTCCTGGAGTAGTTCAAGGTCGTCTGTTCGTGCTGCGTGGAGGAGACGCTTGTCTGTATACAATGATTCCAAGACACGATGGGCAGATAAATGTGAGTCATCAGGTTGTACGGGCTCGATACAGAGACCCCGATGCCTCGATACGACAGGCAGAGGTAACAGTGTGAGAAGCAAGCAAGGTGGAGAAAAGGCTGCTTACTCTGAACATCAATCTGTTGAACAGCGTCGTCGTGCTCTTGGTCGGCCATAGTTGCGAGTGTAGATCGGGTGCTCGAGACTGTCCTATGATATGAGCTCAAAATATGGTGTGGTGGAAGTCGGTTGCGATGAGGACGACGACAAGCAGTGCTAGATAAGAAGAAAGGAAATGTGTTGGTTACGAGCTGCATGACAGCCTCGCACGCAGCACAGGCCGAGACAGAGTGTTGGACTGTGCTCTCTTTCACTCTGCTCCCGATCTGGATCGGGTCGAAGCAGAAATTTCGGAAAGCGGAACTAGAGTTTGTGAGGTTTCTTGGAATTTTTTCCTCGATACCGTGTGTGGCACTTTTTTAGTGCAGAAAAAGTTTTGGAAGATCCAAGAGAGGCTGCTCCACACCAACTCTTGTCCTCACCCTTCCCTCACCATTCCAGCACACAATCTCTTCACCCAGCTGCTCACCACCGAGCTGTACGAGGCGACACGCACAATGGCAGGCGTAAAGAGAAAGGCAGAGGCATCGACCTCGACGCCTTTGTCTTCAAAACACACAGCCAGCCCTTCGACACGGTCTAGACCACAACAATCTACACCGAGCTCGTCTCGCAAAGGAAAGCAGGCAACTGTCTATATGGACGACGATAGCGATAACAATGACGCATTCGATGATGATGAGGATTTGCTTGACTCGGCATTGCATGGTACCGGGTCAGCTGCTCTGCCTGATGCTCTCGATGACGACGACGACGATAATGATGATGATGATGACGAGGAAGACGATGAGGAGGACGATGGGAAGGACGACGACGAAGAGGAAGATTCGGAGGGAGAATCGCAAGACGAGATCGAGCTTGCCTCAGATCAAGACGATGACGGCGATGATGATGACCAGAACGAAGTTGACAGCGATGACGAGGAGGAGGAAGACTTTGGCCGAACGGAGCGCAGCGAAGTCGAGCTTATGTCGGATGAAGACATGGATGGTGGATTTGAAGACCTTGAAGCTGGTGGCGATGACGATGAAGAAACAGCTGCTCCAGCACCTGCTTCTGACAACGCATCCGCATCTGCCTCTCGCAAGCCCAACAAGAGCGCACTCTACGCCATCCCAACACTTGCCGAGGTGCAAGGTCTCAAAGAAACTGGCGAGTTGTTCAAGAACAACGTCTTCAAGCTCAAAGTCGACGAGATGCTTCCCGAGGTACGTCCTGCCTACAACAAGGCTGCTGCCCTCGAGCTTGTTCTCCGCAGACTTCATCAGCTTTTCGAATCGCTCGCCCCCATTCAACCTCTGCCTGTCGGCGAAGCGATCAAGGGTTTCCAGAAGCACACTTCAAGCTCCAGGGTCCGCATCCCTTTCCCCGACCCTGCTCCCAAGACCGATGCCAACTACAAGCTCGGCTTTGAAAAGCCTTCCGCCATGCATCTTGTCGGCAGCTGGCCCTTGAAGTCGACAGCAAAGCGTCCTGAGGGAACCGACGTCGACATTGCCGCGATCATGCCTTCAAGCCTCTTCCAGCCCAAGGACTATGTCAACTTCCGCTACTTCCACAAGAAGGCCTTCTACCTCGCTGCCCTTGCGCATGCCATTCAGACCGCTGAGGACGAGCACGATATCCACCTCGGCGTCACTGCCTCTTTCGCGCTTGTGGATGCAGATCCAAGACGTCCCATCCTCGTGCTCAGGCCGATCCATGACAAGTCCGAGACCGACTTTTCGAAACTCAAGTGCACCATCCGCATTCACCCTTCTGTGGAAGCGGATACCTTCAAACCTATCCACCTCGGTCCTCTGCGCAGCAATGTCCGTGTAGCCTCGACCGACGCTGATGACGCCACCGATGCTGCACCTACACCGCGATACAACGCTGCTATCCTCGCCGACACCTTGCATCTGCCGCATCTCGTCTACCTGCACAATGTCTCCCAGGCTTGCCCTGCCTTTGCCGATGCCTGTCTTTTGCTCAAGACGTGGGCGTTTCAGCGCGGCTTTGGCTCCGGTGGCCGACTCAGCCCTAAGCACACCGAAGAAGACCGTCGTCGACTCGTCGCCGGTACTGCCTCATTGCGCTTTATCCTGACCATGATCCTTGCCCATCTCTTGCAGGGTGAAGAGAAGCGCGCCGGCTGGAAGCGCGACACCACCAACGCTGGCCGTAGCAAGCTCAACAACAGCTTCTCGAGCTACCAGCTCTTCCGCGGTGTCATGGACTGGTTGGCAAAGCACGACTTCAAGGCCAACCCCGTATTCATGAAGTCGATGCCCGAGGCAGGTCTAGCTAGCAAGTCGGACAAGGTGCCACGCAAGGACTTCAGCAAGGTGTTTGACCGGGCGCTGGTGGATCCCAGTGGCATGCTCAACTTGTTCGCTTTTGTTCCTACCGGATCGGTCGACCTGCTCCAGCACGAGGCGAGGAGGACGTTTGAGATGCTTAACGATCCCACTTCGGACCACTTTGACGCGCTCTTTCTGCAAGACCGTACCGCCGCGCCATTCACCTTTGACGAGGTGGCACGCATCAACCTTCCGCTCTCTGGGAGCAAGGCGCAGAAGACCAACAATGGCGTCGGCGTCTCTACTTCGTCTCCCATCCAGCGTGCGGATTTCGGCACCTCCTTCCAAGCCGCCATGATTCAAGTCAGCACCACAGCATCGCGTGCACTCGAAGGACGGACCAAGCTCGTCGCACTCCTTCATCCTGCCACAGGCGGCCTCGCGGGAACGTGGAGACTCGACAGCTCCCGACCTGCTGCATTGAGCGATGCCGAAATCGGTCTTGTCCTCGACAACGAGCAGGCCTGGAGGATGGTCGAACATGGTCCATCTAGCCAGGATACGGAGAAGGCGGAACAGTTCCGCGCCTTTTGGGGTAAGATGTCGGAGCTTCGTCGATTCAAGGACGGTCGAGTGCTCGAGAGTGTTGTCTGGCCAGTAACGACGCAAGCTTCTCGATGGGCTATTCCTCGACGCATCTTGTCGTACGCGCTCTACAGACATCATGCGATTCACGAGTCGCAGATCCAGTTTGTCTCGTCCCACTTCGAGTCGCTGCTGGAAGTCGATAGCTCCCTCTCACGAACCGCGCACCTCGTCAGCACCGAAGAAAAAGGATTCACGCTGGTCCAATCAGCGTTTGACCAACTCTCGAAAGATCTCCGCGCGCTCGAATCGCTCCCGCTCTCCATCATCTCCATCTCCCCCGCCTCTCCCGGCCTGCGAGGAACATCCACCTTCATTCCGGCCCCTCTCAACCTCGAACTCCTTGGCGATCGCATCCCCGATAGCGCATCCTACCTCCCCGTGCATGACATCATCCTCACCTTTGAAGGTTCCGGAAAATGGCCAAACGAGCTTGCTGCCATTCAAGCTATGAAGGCTGCCTTTTTCGAACGCATGTGTCTCGAGATCGGCAACAAGATCCCCGGCACCACCTGCCGCGTCGTATTCGACCCTCACGCCAGTTCGAAGATGGAAGATCAGTGCAGTCTCGAGTTGATCTTGGCGAGCGGATTCGCGTTTAGGGCTCGGGTGATGCACAACCGCGAAAAGGTGCTATTGGAACGAATCCTAGCCGACAGATTCGAATCGGTCGGCGCCAAACGCCGCGCGAGAAAGATTCTGCACGAGTGGCAGCGTCGATTTGAAACGCTTCCATTGCACCATTCATACATTGCATCGATGGGTCACAGATTCGCATCCTTCGGTGGAGCCGTTAGGATGACCAAGCGTTGGTTGGCCAGTCAGATGCTGTCCTCGCCCGCGGTTCCGGAGGAACTGATCGAGCTGGTGTGTGCTGCAGCTTATCTGTCGCCAGAAGAAGGTGCTCCGGCATCTGCAGTTGCAGGTCTCCTCCGAATCTTGCGATTGCTCGCCAATTGGAGGTGGAAAGAGGAACCTCTCATGGTACCCATTCAGGCGGTGATCGACTCTGCCGAGGCTAGAGACATTTACACCTTCCCAACGGACAAGCGTGCTGAAGTGGAGACGCATTTCAATGCCGCTCGTGGTAGCGATCCTTCCATGCAGCATCGCGCCTGGTTCATTGCGACCGAGACGGATCTCGAAGGGCTTTCTTTCGGTCGAAAAGGTCCCGTCGGCGGTATCGCGGATGGCATCCAAAAACTTGCCCGTTCTGCAGTTGCGCTGTTGGAAGAAGCTTCCTCGCTCACATCCTCCGAGATCCTCGCGCTATTCACCCCACCCATGGAGCACTACGACTTTTTGATCCATCTCAAACCCACCGTCCTGCCTCGGTATGCGGAAAACGTTCACGCCGACCCCTCCGTATGGGGCGCCAAACGTGCCAAATACGCCAACGACGCAAACGCAACTCCGACAGCTACATCCACCGTCCTCGGCACGGAACCGAAACCAGGCTTCGACCCAGCAGAGTCGTTCCTAGACATGCTTCGCAACCTCTACAGCGACTCGTTTAGACTTTACCACGACAAGCACGGTGGCGCTGTTATTGGAGGCTTGTTCAACCCTTCGTTGGACAGAGAGAGAGACTTCAAGGTTGGACTTGGATTTTCGTCTCAGCCTACAAATCGTGCGGGCGAAAAAGCGGGAAAGACACAGGTCAAGTTGAACAGGATGGCCATCCTGGCAGAGATCGAGAGGCTGGGAGAAGGACTTGTGGACAAGGTTGAACTGAAGAAAGTCTGATTGTTGTCAGTTGTAGAAGGTACTCCTTTCATGCATCGATTATTCAGACACGTTGCTTATAGGTATGCTTGAATTGATGAACTGGGTTGAAGTATTGTATGAATCCTTCTGTGGCGCATGTGTGTAGAAGGCATGCACCGAGGCATGGGAGAGAGATCAAGAGGACGCTGTCATGCGAACAGGGTTTTCGCCCATGTCCAGGGTGTTAGACCATGAAATGTGCAGATGCTTGTTTGGCGCTTGCGCGTCGAAAACCTCCACCAAAAAAAAACGAATAAAGCTGAGTCCGTTTTGACCCTGCATGGACGCACAGACACCTCTTCCACCTTCAACATCATCAGGTCGCTCTAGCTTTTTTCCTGACCAACACTTCAAACAGACAAGCTTTCCTCTACCTATTCACAGACCAAAAGCAATCATGACAGACCTTCTCGACCCTTCGGCGCTCCTTCACGTGCTTCCACAGCTCCTTCCATCTACGTCTTCTTCATCCGAACCGCAACTCCGAAGCCCGTCAGATGCCCTCGCCGCCTTGATCCATACCATCCTGACCCGGCTCGATTTCCGTCTCACCGGTTTAGCCGAAGACGACCGTCTATCCTCTTCCACCACCACCGCTACGGAATCCGAGTCCACCCCAACATCAACTTCGTCCAACAAGCTACCCGCAGAATGGAACGCCAAAGGTCCAGATCACTACTCGTTCCGCTACAAACACCATCAATCGTCGCTCGACTATCTCGTCAAGATCATCAAGCTTGGAAACAAAGCCGTCATCCATGGCATAGCTCTACAAGGTAGCAAAACTAGCACGCTTGAAATACCCCTGGGTGACTACTTCTCTTCCAGCTTCTGGCCCTACTCTTCCAAAGAAGGCGGTGGCGGTGGGGAACAGGAGCCGCTGGTGAATGGATTTATTGGAAGTTCGAGGGTGAAGGATTTTGTTATCGCTTTCAAGACGCAGGTGTTGCAAATGCTAGTCCCAGGTTTGAGGAAGGAAGGGTATACCGAGGAATCGAGCTCAACTTCTGGAACTGATGGTTCTTCCTCGTCAACTCAACCTGGTCGCAGCCTACAACCGCAGCCTCGAGCTCCTTTCAGGGGCGACGAAGATGACCCCTCCATCCCATCTTACCAGCAACCACCCTTCCGCAACCCCCTCATCATTGGAGATCGCGATCTAGACCCGTTGGGAGGATCCCCGCTCGCTCTACCTCCTCGATTCGGCGGCGGCGGAGGCGGAAGCAGTGCTCCACCACCTCTGTTCCCAGGCGGCGATACAGGAGGAGGAATGTTTGTGGGTCCCAACCACCCTATGTTCCGCAATCGCTTCCCACCCAATAACCAAGGTCTTCCTCCTGGTGCCGTTCCGCCGGGAGCCAGGTTTGACCCTATCTATCCGAGTGGTGCTGGACCAGGCGGCATCGGAGGAGGCAGTGGCGCAAGGTTTGACCCCTTCAACCCCGATAATCCCGATGTAGGCGGTGCAAGACCACAAAACATGGGTGAGCCGGATTGGGACGAACTCGCACCACCCAGAGGTGAAAACCCATTCGGTAGTGCCAACCGAGGCGGATTTGGTGCATTTCGAGGTGCTGGTAGAGGTGGAAGAAGTGGTTCTCGAGGACACCCTGATACGGGTGGATGGTATTCCTAAGCGGTCAAGTTGAGAGCTGGGTCCATGTCGTTGATGTTTTGATAGGCCTGAGGTGTTGGTATGTGTACCAGGGATGACGTTCATTTCGTAATCCCTTTCTCATGATCCCACTTCAAGTAGCTTGTTGTGTTTCATCTCCTATGGTTTCTTATTTTGTCCCCCCCTCTTGAGGTTTTGGTCTCAAATCACAATCACAGTCATCAGTCAAATGCTTTCATCGCAAACATCATCACAAACTGATCTTCATCCCACCAAAAAAAAACACTTCCATCCAACTTTCACACACACACACACGAGACAACGACAAAAACAGCCAGGAGGGTCAAAAAAAGGTGTAATTTTCATCAAAGTTTTACCAAACATTGGGGTGCATCTACTCCTTGCTAGCGTTCTTCTGAGCCAGAGTGATCTTATCTCCCAAGCTGAGCGCGATACCCTGAGTCTTGCTCCTAATCCTAACATGGCCCTGGATCGTTTTCCCATCAGGCAACAATTCGATGCTCAGATTGGCTAGTGCATCTTCGCCAAACAAGGATCTTGCGTACATGTTTGCGCTAAGGAATCCACATTCTCCTGCCAAACTGGCTTCCGGGGTGAGGCACGACATGTTGGTGCTCTTCATAATGTGGGCCAGGTATTCGCGTAGATCGGTGATGGATGTGTTGACATTGACCTTGTTTTCCCATTCAAACTCTGTCCACATTGCGCGGAATTGGGATTCGTTGCAGTAGGCGGGATGAATATAGTCCATAATGTCAATGTGGATGTCGTTGAGGACGACGCATTTGGAATCTCCGGCGGATTGGGTGCCTGTTCCTGCAGCGCCTTCGTAGATGATGTTGCCAAAGATGACGCCGGTTTCTGTCGAAGAAACTTTGATGGTCGCTTTGATAGACTGGTAGGAGTAGGGGGCCAGGGTGTAGTTCGATGGGCGCTCGACGAGTTTCAGATCTCCCAAAGTGGCGAATTCGATCGAAAGGTTCTGGAGAGTCTCGGCGGTCTGGTTGACAACCAACACATCGAGCAAAATGTCAAACTGATGCACGTTGACATAGGCTTCCGCATAGACGGGATCCGAGAATCCAGTAAGCTGAACAACACGCGCCAGCTTGCTGATAAAGTCATCCTTGGCCGCCTCAGCCGCGCCCGTCGCTTGAGTCAGTTCGCGCTCGTACTCCTCGGCGGCATCGTCTGCTGCCTTTTTGCTAAACTGTCGGAAGGAGAGCAAGTCGTCCGGTTGCACTTTGACCACCTTGGTCTCCTTGGCAAGCTTTTCGGCCGCTTTCGCCTGCTCGTGCTCCACCATCTTGGTGTACGCCGCCTTGGTATCGTGCAGGAAGACCTCTTTGGCTTCCTTGCTCTCTGGTCCGACTTCCTGGATGGACGAAGCAAGCGTCTCGACACAGGCCATGATGCGCTCGGTCGAATCCTCGTCGATGGGGGAGGCCGAGAATTTGGACTGACCCACGCGGACAATGCTGGTCATGATGAGCATTGATTCGGCACGCAGGCTGTTCTTGGCAGCTGCATCCGACGAGAGTTCGGCAAAGCGCAGAACAAGCTTGGTGAGGGTCGATGCGAGCACAGTGCCTGTGTAGAAGTCACCAAGCAAGAGCAGCGATCGGAGAGGAGGCTTGGAGGCGTTCTTGACCGCCTCGAGACGAGCGGCTTGGTTGGCCTCCGAGCTGAAAGCCGTCTCGGTGGCGTATGTACCATCAGCACGCACTCGGTTCGCCGCCGATGACGAAGGCTTGGCACCTCCACCAAGCGCAGACGAGGACGACGCAGCATCCGCCTCCTCCTTGGCACCGTCCGCCTCTGCAGTCGACGACTCGAGCAGACGCTCCTCTGCTGCCAAGACGGGCACCTCGCCAATCACCTTGCGAATCTGCTGCATGGCCTCCTTGATATCCTCAATGCTGGCACAGTATTCTCCGACGATCCACAGCGCGCCGCGGAAGACCTTGCCCGACTTGATGTCGGTTAAAGTGCGGAGCAGCTTGTCGACGATGGAAGATCGCAAGTTGGGGAACTTCTCGACCACCTCTCGAACAAATGCAATGACGTCGACGGCGGAAGGGTTGTTCGAGTCACCGAGGAACTCCATCAGCACGTGGACGACGTTGGAAGCGACCTCGGAGAACTTGATGGCGCAGGTGTGGATGGACTGGATCAAGAGTTGGCGGTACTCGAGGTTCTTCTCTTGCGATGCCGACGAGTCGACCGTCTTCATCAGCTCCTTCTTGAGCAGGAGCACGACTTCCTCAATGTTGCGGCTCGAGACCATCTCGAGGGCGATGCGGAGGGCCTTGCGTCGAACGTCCATGTCGGGGCTGCTGAGGACGCGGAGGAGATCCATGACGAGAGGATCGATGACGTGTTCGTGCTTGGTTCGGAGCGCGTCGAGACGGTCGAGTACGATGAGCTTGACATTGTTGTCGCTCTCCTTGACAATGAGCTCGATGAGCGCGCTGGCGGTGGCCTTGACAGCAGCAGCGTTCTGAGTAAGGGTGGTGAGAGTGGTGGCAGCCTCATACTTGACCGAATGGCTAGGGGCGGCAAGGAGCTCCGAGACGGCGCGAATGTAGCGAGCACGGTTGGGCGACTCGCCACGGCAGTCTTTGCGGATGAGTTCGATGATGGCGAGCTGCATGAGCTCGTCCTGCGATGCGACCTGGTCACCAAGACCGAGGAAATATTGAACTGCACGTTCGGGTGCAGTGTGGCAGAGAAGGACGAAAGCATTGCGCTTGCAGGTGGTGTCGGCCTCGGCAGCAAGGAAGGTCTCCATGAGCTCGGGTGCGTCGACGATGAGGTTCTCATTCTGCTGGTATATCGAGTAGACGCAGAAGACGGCGTTCTTGCGGACGTAACTGTGACGGTGCTCGAGACACTGGCGGATGGTAGGGATGAGAGGTTCGAGAAGCTCAGGCTCCTTGACTTTCTGCAGGAAGCGTAATGTGGAACCTCGAATGTATTCGTTGGGGTGCTGGAGGTCGTTTCGGATGGCGTTGCTGAAAAAAGTAAGAAGGGACACAAGAGATCAAGCACAGCAGAGTGAAGTCGAAATCAAAATGATTCGAGTCAGTAAAGGTGTCCCTAGACATCACAAATCTGAGTGCTGCAGCTGAGCGCGATACTTACCAAACCAGGATCATCTCTTGCTTGAGGTTGCCCTTCTCGTCGAGCTTCGGGCAGACTTCCCAGTAGAAATGGAGCATCTTTTTTAGCTGCTTGTTGCGGCTTGGCAAGACATATTGAATGATGGGCATGAGCAAGTTGGGTTGAGGAGAGCCATTGAGGGTCGATACAATGATGCGTCGGAGAGTCTCGAGCTTGACCTCGTCGGAACCGCGCTGGAGGTTGTTTCGCAGATCCTGGGTGGAGAGTTCGATACCGTCGCTGCTGGGGTCGGGAGCAACGACGGTGTATGCGATGGCCTCGGAGGACGACATGGTGATGATGAAACAAGGCAGAGGTGTGTGTATGTGTCAATCGTCAATGTGCTTTCGAGGTCCAGCTAGTGGAGAGAGAGAGAGAGAGAGAGAGAGTCCACAACCGCTGCCTGTGCCGTAATGAGGAGCCAGTGCAGGTCTAGAGACGTGAGCCTCGATGCTGAATGGTGGCGAAAGCAAGCGACACGAGCAGTGATGAGCTGGTGAAGAGACGATGATGATATGAGAGTAGGTGAGATCCAAGCTCTTGAGAGTGGACGGTGCTGAACCACTTGGGTTCTGGGCCGCCTGCGTGGCAGTCAGACTTGGTCAATCTTCCAGCTCAACACAGCCAGACACAGTTGGTGCAAGCAGACTTGCCGCTCGGATCACTCTGACTCTCTCTCTTGTGTGTACTTTCCCGTTGCTGCACAATCCGCGTCCTCTCTGCGCTTGCTGTGTCCCTTTCCACCGCGTTGAATTCAAATTAGGTTGTCCATTCGCCTCGATTTCTATTCAGAACCGCGATCCTGCTTGTACATTGTGTATTCTGAATTCTACTCGCACGACAACACACAAAGCAATGCGTGTAGCTCTTCATTCCAAGGCTTGCTTGCAGCTCCTCCTCGGAATATGCTGTTACTCTCGGATACTGCCATGCTTTGAAGCACAAGTTGTCGCTTTGGTGACATATTTTGGGCTCACATCACTGCATGGTCTCTTTAGATCCTCTTCTTCATGCCTCCTGAGTTCAATATTGGCGTGTTGTTGCAATGAGGGCTCCGAGGCTTTAACAAGAATCTAGATGAGATAGATGGTGCGAGGTCCTACGCTTCAAATACAACCAGCCGGGGTGCAGCCGCACCATCAGCATCCTTGCGAATCCAGGCTTCAGCCAATTTCCTTCCTGCTTCTGTCGGTTGGCTGAATGCAACCGATCTGGCCCTGCTTCCGTACATGCCGATCAAACCTGTCAGATCAAATCCGTACACGCTGTTGTCAGCTGCTGCATCGAGAAGGATGCTTCCCAGGCCCGTTCGTCTCCAGCTGGGAATCACGTGGATGCGGTAGATCCCAACTGCGGGTGTTTGCGATGAGGGAAGGGCGTCAGAGACGAAAATCGCGTCTCCGGCGTCGTTCCATACTGTGCCTGTGACATGCGGTTGGTCGCTGTCGGTGGAGGCGGCGTCGTTCTCTTTGTTGTAGCTCGATGGGAGCACTTCTCGAGCTTGACCCTGAGGCACGCGGCCCACGACAGCCGCACCCGCCGCTCGACCAGAACACACAGCGACAAGCACCTTACATCCCCGAATGTTCGACACATCGACCGACGCCGCACCAAGCGCATCATCCACCGTCTGCAGAAGCTCGCCGATCTTCCTGGTTGCCACCCCATCTTTGAGCGTCGACATATCATAGCATCGCACGTCGACCGATTCCGTCTCCCCCATCTCACCTCCCTGCTTCCCTCGAAGCACCGACTTGCTGCCCTTGCCGACACGGCGGGTCAAACTGTGCTGCGCAACCATCTCACCCCACGCCGTGAGCGCCTTTGCACTCCAATCCAATCCCTTGACTATTCGCTCGTGGTGTCGCGCATGCAGCGTGCAGTCTTCCGCCGAAGACGTGTCGTATTGCATGTCACACTCGGCGCAACGGATGCGAATGCGCTGGCCCAAGTCGAGGATCAGCTGTTCGGGCTCTCGAGCCGACGAAGCCGCTGCTGTCTTGGGCTGAGTCTTGCGTGTGGCGATGGGCTTGGCGTGACGCACTGTGGGGAAGAGAGGTGTGTGGGTCGAGGAGAGAATGGGACTGCTGGGAGCTTTTTGCATCGCGTCATCATCGTTCGTGCGGCTCGAAAGGGAAAGGGGCTGTGGTTGAAAGTCCTCCGTCATGGCACGGCGAACGCGTCCGGCGTAGGTCGTGAACTTCTTGACTGCCGTCTGGAGCGGGCCAGCTGGCCTTCTCTCGCCGTCACCTGCTGCATCGTTGTCGCTGTGAACAGCTGCTCTTCGATACAAGAGTAGAAACGGGGGCCGAAAACACACAAGCAACGTCAGCATCGTGTTTCGGGAAGGAGCAAGCCGGCCGCAAGGCCTTGGTCATTGACACGCAAAAGGTGAAAAGCACTACGTACAAGTTGAAGTTGAGGGAGGGCTAACGAGTGAATTGGCGCTGGATCCTCCTTTAGCCAGAGCAGCTATCTGAGAACGGATGATATCGAGCTGCGAAAGCGTAGTGAGGGCCTTTGCTTCGGCATTGCGGTCGCTAGATGCAGCAGTCTCCTCGCGGGCCAGCTTGAAGAGGTGGACAAAGTCGCTGAGCAAGGCAAGCGGGATCGTGCTCTTGTTCTTTTCGGCCTGGTTTGCCTTGGTCGCTTCGGAGAACTGCTTCGAGACGATGGCAGCGCGGTCGCAGATCTCGTGAGGCACACCAGCCAAAGCAGCCACCTGCGTACCGTACGACGACTCTGCGATGCCATCGACGAGACGATACCTGTTGTCACTCAATGTTGGAGATCAGGAAAAGAAAGAGTGCTGGTCAGTGTTCGGCTCCATGTGATGTGCTGTTCAGTCAGAAAGCCAGGCCTGGTTGAAGAGGATTACTCACGTGAACACGACCTCGCGCTTGGCGTCGTCGACCAAGACCTGCATGTGCTTGTTGCTGACGCGCGAGTACGAGTCAAAGTCGTATGCCAGGTTGGTGTAATGAGTCAAGAAGAAAGTCAAGCAGCGCGTTCGGCTGACGAGATGATGAAGGACCGCAAACGCGATCGCCTGGCCGTCAAATGTGCTGGTACCACGTCCCAGCTCGTCCATGATGACAAGCGAGCGCGGTGTGCACTCGTTGATGATGCGCGAGGCCTCAAGCATCTCAACCATGAAGGTACTGTTGTTGCGGAAGATTTGATCGTTGGCGCCCATTCGAGAGGCGATACGGTCCACGGGCGAGATGCGTGCATTTGCAGCCGGCACTCGGCAGCCCAACTGCGCAAGGATCACAGCAGTGGCACTGGTGCGGGCAGTCGTACTCTTACCCGCCATGTTGCCACCGGTCAGGATGACCACTTCGTCGTTCTTGCCACCGAGACGAATGTCGTTCGGGATAAAATCAATATTGTCGCCGGCGATGCAAGGGTGTCGAAGCTCCTCGAATTCGAGCAGCGCCGTTTCGTGATCGACCAGCTCGGGTCGGCACGACGGTTCACCAATAGCATATGACGCCTTGGCCAGCGAGAGAAGGCAATCGATCTCGGCGACAGTCTTGACGGCTTGCAGGAAGACGTCGCTCTGCTCCGAGAAGCTGGCAAAGAGGCTCTGGTGAAATTGCTTGAGGGCAGCAAGACGAGTCTCGCGCGCCTCCTTGATGTCTTGGACCAGATCACGCACCTTTGGCGAGTACCAGCGGTTGCGGTCCTTTGTGCTGCTGAGCTTGGTCCAGTTGCTGGGCACTCTGGTGGCGACGGGCACTTCGATCTGGAAAATGTCTTTGCTGCCGAGATGCTTCCATGCACACTTGGCTGCCGTCAGCTTGAGCTGCTTGCGGTACGAGTCTATCTCGTGCTCGAGTTGCGCCTCGACCTCGGCGATCGCAGCTTCGGCACGGTCAAAGGGCTCAAAGGCCCCCTCGATGGGCGTAAAGGAGCCGTCCTCGGTCATCTTGAAGCTGGATTGCAGATGACGAGCGATCGGAGCAACTGGTGGGATGGATTCCAGAAGCGCTCCGATCACTCCAGTATCGAAGCCTTCGCATTGAGATCGAAGCTGCCTCATCGCCTTTTCGAAGCGGGCGAGCGCCTTGAGAACTGCAGTAAAGTCACGAGGACGGCACTTGCCAGCGCGCACTCGAGGCACGATGCGCTCAATGTCGGGCAGCGCTTTGCCAAAGGTCTCGAACTCGTCGCCAAAGCAAGGATACTTGAGCAGATCTTCGACGGCGTCTTGACGAGCTCGAATGGCATCAGCGGTGGCCAAGGGTGCCACTAGCCAGATCTTGAAGAGTCGTTTCCCGAAGGGGGTCACGCATCGGTTGAGTAGGCGGTGGAGCGTGCCTTCGTCGGTGCCCTCGTCATTCTGTAGGACATTGAGATGCGTGAGCGATTGTGCGTCGAGCACGAGGCACTTGTCCTGGCGCAGCGGGTCAAAGATGTTAAAATTGCGGCTGGAGCACAGATCACGGTCCAAGTTGAGCTGCGCCAGGTAGCAAAGCATGCCACCCAGTGCCGACATGGCACAGGGTCGATCAACCATGGTGGCAATGCCCTCGGGAAGAAGCGAAGGATCGACGAGATCGAGCGATTCGACGCGAGCCTCGGCATCCACTTCCGGATTGAAGAGGGCATTGAGCTTGCGGAGAGTGGTTTCAGGCTCCAAGAACTCGACGCCGGGCTTGAGCATGGTGATTTGAGCTGTACTGGGCACAGTGCTGCGCAGGACTCGGAGTGTAGGCGCCGTGAGTCCTGCCTTCTCGTGAAGAACCTCCTTGAGTCGGAGAGAGCGAAGGAGCGTTTCGAGCCTGGTGCGCGACTCGTCATCCTCGAACTCGGTCAAGTTGAACTCGGCAGTAGCAGCATCGAGCGTACATACGCCAAAGATGGGCCCGTTGCGACCTGCCGTAGCTGATTCCTTGATCGAGACACAGTAGCTGTTGAGGTCATCGGGCAGGGATGCAGCATCGACGATGGTGCCGCTCGTCAGGACGTGCCTGAGCTCGCGGTTGACGATCTCGGAGCCACCACCGCGCGAGCGTTCGCCGACGCGCATACCCTTGGCCACAGCAGTCTCAGTCTGATCGACACGCCCGACCTTGTAGCCCAACGCCAAGAACTTGGCGGCAAAAATGTCAAAGGAGGCTTCAGGAACACCGACCATCTTCATCTTGACGCGATCGGTGAGCTTGAGGTCAAACTCGCGGTGTCCTATCAGTGCATCCTCCTCGTAGAGCTCGTAGAACTTGCCCTTTTGAAAGAAAAGGACAGTATCCCAATGGTTCTGTTTGATACGCCAGAACTGCTCCTCAAAGGGGGTAAAGTCCTTCCAAGCCGACTTGGGAATGTAGACGGTGCGTGAGTCGTATTCGACGTCGCCAGGACGGTTGCCGTCCTTGTCGCGCAGATCGACGAGGAAGCTGTAGGCCTGCTCGTTCTCGGCCTTCTTGCGCTTCTCCTCGATGACGCGTCGCTCGGCTTTGGTGAGGTGCGAGAGGGATGCTGAAGAGAGTCCCGGGCGAGCTACACCGTTGGTAAGGCCAGCTCGGTGAGCCGAGTTGGGCGATGAGGATCCAGACGCGTTGTTGCCCATCTTGAACGAGTTGAGTGCCGAGTTAGAACCAGCTGCGCGCGAGGAAGAGGCGACGGGGGATGCCCTCTTCTTGCCGGCAGAAGTCTTGCTGCGTTTCGAGGGCTTGCCAAAGTCGTCTGCATCGCTGTCTTCCTCAGTTACTGGGCGGTCATCATCCTCCGAAGCATTGCCTGCGTCGAGAGGGAGCATGTCACCATCGTCATCTTGGTCGTCTGGGACGATAAAGTCATCTTCGTCTCGCGTTTTACGCGCTCGCTTGGCTGTGTTGCGCTTACGGCCCTTGGAGAAGGACAGCATTTCGTCTTCGCTGTCGCTGTCCATAGCAGCTGCACCGTCAGAGTCGGACTCGGCGTAGGTTACGGGTCTCTTGGCTGCTGCGCGACGACGGAAGAGAGGTTGTTCGGTTTCCTCTTCGTCGTCGTCGTCGTCGTCCACATCCATACGGTCCACGTCACTGCTCGGGGGTGGCGTGAGGTCGTCCGAGTCCGACGACTTGGTGGCTTTGGGAACCGATGCAGCTTGCGTCGTTGGGAGGAGGCTGTCGGCGGAGAGGGAGCTGGATCGGTGATATGTAGGAGACGAGGATGGCGGTCGGATGGCCTCGCTGCTGCTGCCGCCAGTAGCAGTGACCCGTCGAGTGCTGGATCTGGACTCGCTCGGTGGCGGCGTCTCGAGAGGCTGTGTCTTTGCCGCCCTGAGCGACGGTGA
The DNA here is from genome assembly GCA_900323505.1 of Ustilago trichophora. Lineage (NCBI taxonomy): Eukaryota > Fungi > Basidiomycota > Ustilaginomycetes > Ustilaginales > Ustilaginaceae > Ustilago > Ustilago trichophora. The sequence goes on along the minus strand of OOIN01000014.1, from coordinate 780,157 downwards.
TGCATCTTTTAGTTTGTCTTTCTGTACATTCTTTTGAGTAGATGGCTGAGTGGCAGCCTTTGGTTGAAGCGGAGAAGCTTTCGAAGACGATTGCGCTGCTGGCACCTTGGAAAAGAAGCCAAGCAGTGAAGACTGCTTGGTTCCACTGCTCGCTTTGCCTCCTGCCATCTTGAGCGTGGGAATCTGGTCGCAAGGGTTCCGAGGACCTCGAGCCCTCTCGTGGGAAAGTGCTAGTTCGCGGGCTTGGATTCAGATATACTTGGCCCGTGAACGCGGAAGGGCCGAAAGCAGAACGGCTCGGTAACTCGTGCACGCGCGTGTGTGTGTCTGAGTGTGTGTGTGTGTGTGTGTGTGTATGTGTGTCTATGGGTATAAATGCGTGAACAGCGATACTGGTGTAAAAGGTATGAAGGACAGGAAACGAGAGTATATGGGGATGATGTGGAAACTCGATGAGAGAGGTGAAGGTCTCTTTTTGACCGCATAACTCCAGGCTTCGCGATTTTTGGCTCAGTAGTTCGCTTTGACCTCGCGTCTGTTCTCTAAGAACATTGGTGTGTCGGAGCTGCCGTTAAGCTCAGGGTGTTGCTCTTTTCGCGACGCGCGACGCGGTCCATTTTAATTTCCACCACAGGGCGGCGGTTGCCAAAAAAGACCCCTCAAAAAATAGAATAATAATAAAATGAAAAACCAAAAATTCAATCAATGAAACCCATGCTTGCTCTTGCTCAACGAGCAAAAGAGTAGGTTCTCAAAGTCAGGCTCAGGCTTCGTCGAAAAGCTGTGTAGACTTGTGCTGAGATTGCAAGCGAAAGAGATACCTGAGAAAAGCATGACAGCCCAAGTTTGTTGCCCTGGACTAGCCAGTGGTGTCTGATCCACTCAGCCAGGAGGGCTTGCCCAAAAGTCGAGTAAAGCGACATTGCGCGGGCTTTTTCGCCGCAGATGCTGACGTCGCCTCGACACACTCATGATTTTCAGCGAGCGCCATCGAGTTTGTACTGGATGCGCTGTTATGACGGTTAGAACCGAGTTGAAATGAGGATGCCGTTGCGTCAGCAGACAGATCAGTTCGGGTCCTGGAAATGTCCTCAGAACTACTTGGACCAGGCCGCCCAGACTCTGCAGTGCTCACACCCGCACCGGGTCTTGTGGCGCCGGTCGCATCCCATCTGGAATACCCTGGCAATTCGAGTGGTCTTGCAGTAGCTGCGACTCGATCGGTTTCGGCAGCAAGTCGATCGAGCTTGCTCAGAAGATCTTGCGGAGCGTCAGGATCGTCCTCAAAATCCATAACTTGAAGCTCTGTACCAACTTTTCTCTTTTGCGCAAGCAGCGTCGGAGCGCTTGTGGGCGCTGAGAAGGGCTTCAAATAGCGGCTCATCGTACTTCGGGAGCTGTCATCGCGCAAGTGTTCTCGAAAACGGAACTCGCGTGGCTTGCCAAACGCTTCTTGCTCCCTTGCACGTTGGCAGCACACATGGCGACATTCGCCCTTGCATTTGTGCTTGCATCTGATGCGTCGAGAAGGGGGGGAAGGGGGGTCCAAGAGACAAAATCGTGTTGGGCAAAGCCTGTCAGTTCTGCCAATACCATATCAGCAAAGCAAAGGATTAAGAGTACTGACCTCTTGAAAGCATGCTCGTCATCCAGATCTGCCTCGTCTTCGACCATCGCCCTACCAGAGTACGCATCTGCGTCTTCGCGAGCCATTCTCTGAGATGGTCCACCGCTGCCGTCCGCATTAGATTCAGCTCCAAAGTCAGTGGAATCACCCCTATGGAGCTCCGCTCGTGCGATCCGGGTCCTGTGAGACCCATTAGCCATGTCGACAGGTAGCAGATTCGCCTGCATCAACGTCCCTGCAATCTCGTCGCAGGCTGCATAAGTAAGGATGCGCGTGCGAAGATCCTCGAGGTAGACGTGCAATGTAAAGCGCTTCTCCGAGTCGAAGCGCCAGATGGGCATACGGCGGAAATCGACATAGTCGCCATCTGACGTGAGTGTCAGTATGCAGACGCTCAAGGCCATCTTGGACGCCTTGCTCTTGAGCATGCATGTTGCCCTATTTTCGATCCGGATGGTCACATCGAGCACGATCTTCATGCCGGTAGATGAGGCGCTCGACGCGCTAGACGAAAAGTCTGCTCTGTTGGCTGGAACAGTGTGAGTCGACAAGGTTGTGGGCGCTGACGAACGTTGCATCACCTCGAGGCCGATTCGTGGCACCGACTGGGCCGCTGCCACCACTTTGCTGCCGAACGGCGGATTGCGATTGAGGATCATCTCGATTCGGTTTGCTGTAGTGTCGGCCAAGCTTTGCCAGGTGGCGATGCCTGCATTTGCCAATGCTTTGATGGAACGTTCGCCGATGTTGTCGATCTGTCGGAGCATGACGGGAGAGCCATCCCATGCTCCGGCGGCAATCGATCGCGCAAGATCCAATGCTGCCTTGCATGCTTTGCCATCTCTGCGGTAGATGGTAATATCAACGGCAGCTTTTGCGATGCGGGTAGCGTGCGGAAAGATTCGCTTGATGTCCAAGTACGGATTTGCCTCGCCTACAGCTGGCTTGGAGAGTTGCATCAGATTGACCGCAGACAGGTGGGCTTGGATCAGCAACGACACCTTGTCTGCTACCCGCGCAACCTGACGTGGTGGGAACCGGATCTCGGCGTTGGTGCGAAGGGCGTTGAGGAAGCTCTTTTCACCCTGCCTCATCCTCTGATCTCCAAACTCCTCTGCTTCCGACACGGCTTCAAGGATCGTTCTCGTGTTGGCACCTTCCGGGATCGCCATCAACGCAAGCATGGATTTGTGACGGATGAAAAAGCGCGACATGATTTCGCCATACTCGGTAGATGCGATTTCAGCCGACTGATCAATGCACGAGACCAACGAAGCCTCCTGAAGCGCGGTCAGTGTCTTGGTGCAGAGATGCTTGAGGATGTCCTCCACGCTGTCAAGTCCGATGCCCTCTTCCTGGCTCAGGTAGTAGGTAGGGTTCTTTTGCAGTCGGATCCACATGAAGCTCTGACGGATCCAAGCGTTAATCTGGGCTTCCGTAGTTCTGCCACGCAAGCCGATTTCGGCGTTGACATGTTCAACCAGATTGGGAGCCAAGCTTGACTCGATGTCGCGGCTGCCGCTGACGAGCTCACGGTAGTGGGCCTGCATTGTGTCCTCGCACATGATGACAGCGACGCCACTTCGGTCGAACTGCGGCCTTCCAGCCCGACCCATCATCTGAATGAGATCAAGCTCCGACATCTCGCACCACTGTCCCTCGTACTGCTTGGTTCCACGGATGATGACGCAGTACGCGGGCAGGTTGATGCCTGTGGCAAGGGTTGTGGTACAGCATAGCACAGCAATCTTTTCTGCGAGAAAGGCTTGCTCGACCGTGCGACGATCCTTTTGAGATAGACCGGCGTGATGGAATGCGACGCCGGACGGCGATAGGCTCTGCAAGTCTTCGTCGTCAAAGTTGACCGCCTCTAAGCCACGCTGACCGTTGACAGCAAGCAGAGTGCCGCGACCTCCATTCTCCCTGACCTTCTTGCATCCTTCGGCGATGGTAGAGGCTGCCTGGACGGCGGAGCGCCGAGTGGCGCAGAAAATCAAGCAGGGTCGACCTGCGGCGTGTGTCTCCACCAGCTCGAGAAGTTTGTGATTGAGATAGGACTGAAACGCAAACTCATCCTTGGCTTTAGGATAGCCGTATACGTGCTTCTGCAGAGGACAGGGACGATAAGCTTCACCGAACTGGAAGACTTCTGCGGTTATCTTTGGCGGCAGCGGTGCTTCCAGTGGTAGAGTGTTGAAGTTGGGGCCGATCCATGCTGCGACATCTTCAAGGTTGGGCACTGTGGCCGAGACAGCAACGAATCGAACGTTCTGACCTCGATTCTTGGTCCTTGTCACGACCACTTCGAGACGCGCTCCTCGCTGTGCCTCGTTGAGGATGTGCACCTCGTCGATCAGCACAAGACGGATGGTCGAAAGGATGCCCGATTGTTCATCCCATTTGCGCGTCAGGCTGTCCCACTTCTCTGGCGTCGTCACAATCAGGCGGCTCTTGCGTGCAACGTGCAGACCATGGACCGAGTCTCCGGTGAGTTCGGTGATGCCACAGCCGACAGCGCCAAAACGAAGCGACCAATCGCGGGTTCGTTCGGAGCAGAGCGCTTTGGTTGGCGCCAGGTAGACGGCTCGCGCGTTTTCAGGTTCCTTTGTGAGCATACGCACGAGAGCCAGCTCAAAGATGACGGTCTTTCCCGAGCCTGTCGGTGCAGAAAGCACTACATTGTCTCCTGATTCGAGCACCTGCAAGGGGTTTGAGGCAGACAGGAAGTCCCATCAGCCCTTTGCGCTCGATAGTGCTAAGACCACCTTCATTCGTACTCTTGGGAAGAGATTTGATGTCGAAAGTCTTCGCGACATCGCCTTCTGAGGAGGAGAGGGGCGCTCTGAGCGACTCACTTTTGGAAAGCAGATGGACTGTACGGCATTGAAGAAGGGAAACGTAAACAGCGATCGATACATCGCCGCTATCCTCATCCATCGTATCGAGGAGTCCATCAAAGGCGGAGACCGCCACCAATACCAGTCCGAGGATTAGTGGGTGCTCGCTGGCCAGATTCGTAATGGGGAAGCTTAGCACTTACGCAGAGAGGCGATAGGTACCAAGCGGATCTTGCGTCCAGGCTCGGGCTCAACAACAGTCTCTCCCCCTTGCTGAGACTGATGAGTGCTGTTCACTTGTCTCCTTTGGCCACCGAACGTCCTGGTTTCCTGCCTTGTTGTCAGGTCACGCATGTCTGCGGATGTCGTCGAGGCAAGATGGGAGCTTTCGGGAGCTCGAGGCGGCTGGGATGTTGCAGCTACCAGGCCGGCAGCTTCGGCTCTTTCAAAGTCAAAGTGATAGGCTATCGTGGCAGCATCGAGCGATTGCGCTGCTGCTTGGCTCGGTGCAAAGTGAGAAGCAGGCATGATGTTTGGCGTCCATTGCATCTCAGCTAGATGCGATGGAGCAGTCTGGTAGCCAAGCTGCATCGAGTCTCCGTAGACATGGCTATTGGAGTTTGCTTCGTCATGAAAGCCATCAGAGTGGTATGAGTACTCCCGCGCAAGAGATTCGAGAGAAAGGTCGTCGTCCATCGTGATCTTTGGGCACTCGTAGAGATGTGCTTCAGGTGTTGAAAATGGGGCGACAGCACACTCGGACTCGCGACAACTTTTGAGCTTTGATGGTGGTAAGAGATGATGGCCCTTCGTGTTTCCATTGCTTGTCTTTGGCAACCGGAGCTGTCGACTTGAGTGGCAACACTGCGCTGAGCGTTGCTGTGTTCTGAAAAGAGGCTGAGCCTCTTGCGACTCAGCCGCGTCTTCCACGTCTGAGTGGTCGGCTCTCCCGATGTGGCAGAACAGCGTTCAATCGAAGCTTTGTGACAAGTGTGTTGGAGGCACTTGACCATCGCAGCAGACTGCCGTGCTTCCATCGGCAGCTTCCGAAGGTTTCGCTCTCTGCTACCAACGTTGAACCTACCAGTAAAGCATCGGATGCTTCCGAATGCTCACACTAGTTTTGCCAAGGTAGATCAAGCTTCTTTCAGAATTGCATAATCTGTCATGTCAATTCTCTGGCCCCTTTGACTTGATTGTCGACACTCGTCGTGACCCCCAACGAAAGGATGCTTACTTCGACCATGACAGGGAAGCGGCTATCTCGGATCCGTGCAATCAGCTTCCTTGAAGTCGTACAACGGGTCATCCGAAGCCTCTGTCGGGAACTATCGATGCATGATAACCCGACCACGTCTTTGCTTTCGCGCAGTGTTGGAGCAGAAGGATAGCAAGCGGAAACAGGGGTTGAAGAGCCAACGCTGTCAGACGTTACTTTACCCGAGTCGCGCGCATCTGGCAGATGAAAAATGAAAATAAAATAGAAAAAGAAATGAGAATAAAGCGACACCAGAGAGGGTGAGGCGAATTCGCACCGCTCTTCCTGCAGATTCCTATCCAGCCATTCGTCGAGATGCGATGTGTCCGCGAGGAAAGCTTCAACGCTGGAGGTTGTCGCTAATGTACCTGTGGAACGTCGACAGCCCATTCCAATTCAGAAGCACTTTGAGTCCTCGTCAAGGTTGCCGCGACTGGTAAAACAACTGGGCGTGCCTCTGTTGCAATCATAGAGGGCTGCATCGGAGCCCCGACAACAGATGCTGGTTTGAGAGGTGCTACGTGTCACGGTTGCAGCTGTACGAAAGGATCGACTGACAATCATAGTGTATTGGTATAAGCCCTGACTGACATGGTCAGGTGCTGCTGGCCTTGTTCAGGGGCGCTCGATCGTAAGAGTAGCCGGGTCTCACTTGTTGCAGGATTACAGGTACAAGCATCTTGTTCGCTTGCTCATCGCCCTAGAAGACGTCGTGTGATTCAACCCCTTCTGGTCACTGGCTTGCTCCACTGCCATGTTCGGTTGAAAATCAAGGTGCAATCATTATACTTGTTCAGCTGATGAGAAAGCCGTGGTTACCATGCTTCTGCTGTTGAGAGAGCCATCTCCATTCATCTACTTGGCAGAGCTACCTGTAGATTGTGAGATACCGTATTCGGCGTGCAAGTACAGTTGCGCGAATCAGGAGGCGCTCGTGGCTGTGGCTGGACTGCGAGAAAAATTCAAGCGAAGCGAATCTCCCCATTCAGGGTCCTTGAACACGCTCATCCAAGCGTGAGATGTCCGTCTGTGCTTCGGTGCTTCGGTGCTTCGGACACTCTCCTCCATCCCTCCCTCTTTCTCTCTTTCTTCGCTCTTGTTTCGCTGGACCCCTAGCAGCGGTTCACTCTGAGATTCGCGAAAGACGCGCCCTTTTTCCCTTCTTTTTTTTTTTTTTTTTAAAGAAAAATGCCATTATTTTTACTTTTTTTTTTCTGATGATGACAAGTTAGACTCACAGAGAGGAGTCTTTGACTGCTCGTCTGTCTCTGACCCTTGACGTGACTGAGAAAAGCTTAGAGGTTGCTCGCGTCGTGTCCACCTCTCACCCGTCTGTCTGTGCTGGTGCTCCTGCCAAATTTTGGGTCTAAAGTGGCAGTTGCTTGCTTTTGAGCTGCTTCTACTGCTGCTGCTGCTGCTGCTGCTGCTGCAGCGTCCATTCTTATTGATCGTGTGCTGCTAGGACACAAGCAGCAGCAACACGCTCTACGAGAATACACTGCATTGTCTGCACCGCTCCTCGTTCCGTTGAAGGTGCTTTGCTCTCATTGCTTTTGCTTCCGCTTACTTTTGCTTGCTTTTGCTTGCTTTTGCTTGCTTTTGCTTGCTTTTGCTCTTGCTTTGCTCATTTGTCCTTCAACGGGAGCTGGTCGCTTCCGTCTCTTCGTCCACACGGCTTCGTTCTCCCTTGTCGCTTCATCACCTTCATCTCACCTTTCCTCCCGTCACGGCAAGGTGTGGGTCAATCCGGCGTCTCCCATTTTCGTCAGAGCCGCACCGCTCCTTCTCTCCGGTACTGGCATCCTAGCAGCGACTATATCGCCGCACGGTGGGTCGATTGAATTCTGCATCCTCAGCTGATTCAACGCATCGCCTTCTTCATCACAATCGCTCGATCTAATCGTTGCTTTCCTTGTGGACGGTCATAGCAGATTTCTCCCTCAAACTGCATCCGATACGGTCTCACCCTGGCTCGACCACAGGCACACCAGCAACTTCCCAGCAACTTCCCAGCAACTTCCCAGCAACTTCCCAGCAACCTCCCAGCAACGTCTTCACATCGTCTGCAATCTTGGTGGCAGCATCTTGTTCACCATTCGAGCACTCTCCTCACCCGCATCGCACCCGTCAACACAAGCGCGTCCGACATGCTCCGATAGATGATTGCCTCGACTTGATAAGAACAGCGGTACCTCTGACACAAACTCTCTGAGCCAGCATTGCTTCGTGGCTATCTTTGCACCACTCGGGGTCATGTCCTACAGCTCAAGTTGCACAGCACGCTTCATCCCATCTTCCCTCGGACCTTGCGACAAGCACAGCCACGGCTCCCTCGTGTGCTCCAACACACGATCAACTCGCAATGTTTTCTCGTTCCCGCCATTCCGAGGCCAAAAGGCTTAGCGCCTCCCGGCCCAAGTCGGACAGCCGAGAAGCATCGGAAGCAACATTCCCAGATTCCAACGCCTTCCCACCACAGCACAGCACAGCGATACCTGTACACATTCGCTCACCGGAAGTGCCGACAATAACGACCACAGGCGGAACCCCACTCGCGTCGTCCTCATCCACCGCCTCGTGTGCTGCCACTCCAGTTGCGGACCGTCCTCACTTTTTCCACCAAAACACAGTCGTGCCCTCTTCAACATCATTGGCATCACCGCCACTTCTTCCGCAGATCGCTCCTGCCGAGCCTTTCGATGTCTCGAACAGCAGCTTCTCGGTCACTTCCCTCGATAGCTTTGGCGCCATCTCCGTGGCCGGCTCGACGACGGCGGCAGAACATGGTAGTCAGAATGGATCACGGTACGGCATGAGTCCACCCGGATCGACGTTGGTCGCACCCAGAGGCGAGCTTTCTTCTGCTTCGATCCGAAGTCAACGGAATTGGGATCAGTTCGAAGGCAAACCCGTGTCGCCGCTACCCAGTCCTGCGGTCCAGCATGAGCAAGCCCAAGACATGTTTGACGTCCCCGTCGCCTCCACATCTAGATTTGGAACCAACCACGGCCTCAACACACACTCGACACGCCCTGCTCCTGCCAGAAATCCATCTGATGAATCTTTGCCGAGTGCCAGCGACGATGCCAGGACCATGTCGTCTCCCAAAGCGGCGGCGCTTCCTGAAGTGGGGAGCCGCAACTGGTCCTTCTTCAACTCCAGCACGTCCGGCCCATCGATCGCCCGTGCACCCAGCATCAAGACGTCAAACCTGGCAAGACGTGTAGAGAACCAGATCGGCAATGATTCTTCAGATCCTTCGACTCCGCTCAATGCAGCTGCGCCCAGGAGTGCGGCCAGTGTTAGTAGCCCCGGCCATGGCTTTGGCCCCAGAGTCACATCTGCCGACCTCACCAACCGGATACGCGTACCTTCCAGGCTGCCCACACTACCCTCGGACGCTGGAAGCAACGCAGCTACTGGCACTGCCAATGTGCGGGCTACCTCGGCGCTCTACTCGCAGGCGCAGCACTTTGGATATCCGCGCCACACACGAATCAGCAGCGGCGAATCAGCCATGTCCATGGACGCTGCTCTTTACTCGCCACTCTCTGCTGTGGACCCACATACGGGCGGGGAGCTCTTCAGTATGAACTCTACCTCACAGCTCTCGCTTTCGGCCATCTCGGATGCACCCAGCGCTACCCTGGAAGGCTTGCCGCCAAACGTCCCCTGGGCACCCGATAGCCCACATCGAATCCGCAGTCGAAGTCATCTTCAGCTGGATGACGATCGCAGCGCGCAATCGTCTCCAGCATCTGCGGTGCCTGGTCGAGTCGAGCAGAGGTCCTGGAGAGATGCCGGCGATGCTTCCACCGATTCGATCAGTGCTGGTATGCCGAGCGTGGCGCAGCGAGCAAGTCCAGCGCCGACGCGTTCGGAACCCTACCCTGCTCCAGCACCGTCAACAGGCGTCACGGAAGAAGAGGCACGCAGCACAGGTCAGGAGGAAGCGGTAAGAAGTCTCGGTCATCCAAGACGGCGTCAAGGACCCTCCGAGTCCGCCACTGGGAGCAGCATCTCTCCCGCACCGTCGAGTCGGGACAGGCCAAGCCAACCTGCTATCGTGGAGTCGCGAGAAGAAGAGGAGGACGGTGATCGCATTGGACCGTATCGGATCGAAAAGACGCTGGGCGTGGGTGCCTTCAGCCGTGTCGCACTTGGTCGCTTGACACGTTCGTCCGCCAGCACTGGAGGTTCATCCTTCCGATCCGACCGACTGATCTCGTCGCTTCCCGAACTGCGTCAGCGAGCGCTTCAGAAACATCGCCAAGGCGCCGAAGATGCAAGTACAGCCCGCGACACCGACGAATTGGTGGCGCTCAAGATGCTCGATCGCGAACCGTGTAACAACAACGAGCGGCTCAAGGTCAGTTGGGTGCGAGAGGTCGAGGTGCTCAAGCACATTTCGCATCCCAACCTCGTGCGCTTTATTACCTCGTTCAGCACGCCTTTGCATCACACGCTCGTGCTCGAGCAAGTTGCCGGAGGCGAACTGTTCGATTCGCTCATGTCCAACTTTGAACACTTTGCACAACGCGAGTGGCTGGTTCGCATCATTTACACCGAGTTGGCAAATGCCATCGGCTGGATGCATCATATCAACCTGGTTCATCGAGACATCAAGCTCGAAAACATCCTCATGACCGTGGATCTGTTCAAGGTGGTGGCAGCATCAGAGCCACTGCGCCCGCATCATCTCCCTAGCGGGCCATTGATCAAGTTGACAGACTTTGGTCTATCGAGATTCATCGACCCATCCAATCCGCTGCTGGAAACACGTTGCGGGTCGGAGGAGTACGCCGCACCCGAGCTCATCATTGGGAAGAAGTACGATGGTCGCAAGACTGATGCTTGGGCGCTTGGTGTCGTGCTATACGCACTCATCACTGGCTCGTTGCCCTTTATGGAGGATGTCAATGTGGGCGCCAATGGCGCTCGAGAGGGACACGGCGAGGAACGAGATCCCAAGCAGCGTAAACGGCACCTGCTTCGAATCGCCAAAGGCGATCTACGATGGCCTGCTCCTGCCAATGACGCCTGTGCAGACCAGCCCGATCCGGCAGTGTGCCCCACGAACATGCGGCTGGTCACGCCCGTGGCAAAAGCCATGGTGGCGCGGCTCCTCCGACGCGACTCGACCAAACGCGCCACTCCATGGGAGACGTGGGACGAGCAATGGTTGTTGGGTGGGAGCTTCGGATACACGTCGACGCAGGGAGATGGCGACGCACAGCCTTCGCATCAGGTGCCCAACGAGACGTCTGCGGGAGGCGAGAGGCTCGTTCTGCATCCCGATCCGCGTTCTCAGCAGGGGCAGAACTGGCTCGAGACTAACGCAGCAGTGCGACAGGACGATGTCGCGCAGGTGGCGCGTGACGATTGAGAGCTCGCTTCCAGACTGTCTTGGTCGGGGCTTTCCGGTCCTGTTAGAGGCGCAGCAGTCAGCCATCAATCGTTCATATCTTCATGGATATCCCCTTGCCGGATCACTCTAGCTTTTCGTACGCATGCAAGCTATCGTTTCATCTATCTTCTATCAACATATCTGTAATCTAAGCAACATTTCCACCATCCTATGGTCTCTCTGTCTCTTTTATGCCGGTGCAGCGCCGTCTTGGCAACAGTCTAGACCGATCACTGCTATCTGCAGATGAGCAGACGACTGGTGCGGCTTTGTGGTTGGTTGTTGGATTCGCTTCTTGCTGAGGAGCTTCTACTAACGACAGCCCCTCGCGGATCGGTGATCTCTGGACAACCAAGTATTGCTGGGGCTAGGCTTCGATTTCAGGACCGACAAATTGCTTCTTTCTTTCTTTTTTTTTTGCGGTATTTCTCTGCCTTCTTTTACGCCTAAATTAATGGAAAGCGTCTGTTTTCTCGTGACGCCTTTCTCACACATGCATCCTTGCGAACTTGCCCAAGTCACACAACATGATCATGTTGCATGCTTGTGTGACTCTCAGCTACTCTCGAGTGACTCGTATCGACTCCGTGATGCACTCGTTTCGTCCTCATCGTCAAACGGTGTGCTCAAGACAGAGGAAGAGAATGCGGAATAAGCGGGCATGACGAGGAGTGACTCTCGAAGCGGAAAGATCCGCGGCCAACTATGAAGGGGAAGATCCGCACACCGACCGGCCATGGAGCTGCCACTTTTCAACGCAAATGTCTGCGGAGGGCAGACCTCCTTCATGCCTTTAGCATGTGATGAGGATGTTTGTCACAGTACACATCGTGAAGGCTGAATGCACGACGTCGATCTGTGTCCGTGAAAGCATCGCAACCACGTCAAGTAGCGATGCTACGCCCAAAACGACGCTGAGGGCGCAAAGCGCCTCTACTTTGACACCAAAGATGGATTGATGTGACGCAACCGTGTAGCTGCCATCCGACAAGAGATTCGCGCTACGCTTACAGTTCTGAATTCTACCGGCTAAGGTGTCTCGTGCCCATCCCGAATGGTGTTGGTGTCAAGGGCGAAACCGGGTTACGGCTGCAGCCGCGCACCTCTTCCGCAACCCTCTCGCCCTCCTCTCCTCTCCTCTCCTCTCCTCTCTCTGTCTCTCACTTTCTTCCGCCTTTTGACACTTGATCTTGCTTTCCGAACGGTCATCCGACCTGGCGTTTCAGCCGCTGGTGACCTCCCCGCAAACGCAAACATCCTGTAGAGTGGCTGCAACCCGTTCGATGCCCTGCATACGCCGTCATCGGACAGCCGCCTTAAGCTGACGCTGGACCATATCACTGTCTGAAGCGGATTGCACTGTTTGACGTCAGCGCCATCTCCCTTCCGAGAGGGGAGCGCGATTGAGATGGTGGTTTCCCGATGCCGCCCGTTTGCGAAGGATGTCGCCGTATCGGTTAGAGTAGGCTCCCGATACGCTGCCGATCGAGCATGCGTTGAAGCAACCATCCGCAGCCTTTCCATTCTTCCCAAAAGCTACATCACCTGCGGCCTTGATCGTCCGGCCAGTCCGATACAAGTGCATGACTCGTTGTCTCTGAGCCTCACCCACACTCTCATGACTCCTTTCCTTGCTTCCTTGCTTGCCAGAGTATTCTGCACAGATGAGACTGATTATCGATTAAAGACGCCTGCCTAATCGTCGAATCAGCAGAACGCGCTCTCGAAACAAAGTATTGGACTGGAAGCAGGAAAAAAAAAAAACACAAAAAAGAAAAAAAAAGAAAAAAGGATGAGGCCAAAAAATGAGATCTTTATCGAAGTGTTTGGAAACCTAGGTTGACGCATATCAAGTGGGAGGATTCGAGGCTGTGCGTACCCTTTGGGGTTTTTATTTTTTGAACACGAAAACCAACGTGGAGGGAAAAAGGAAGCCAAAAGCGGCGTCAGATCTTCTCAGAAATGTCTGTGCTCGCTCGCTCGCTCGCTCTGGCTGGCCCATGCTCCAACCAAGGCGCACGCACCTTTCCGCTCGCCGTCAGAGTGCGCAACAATTTTTTGGTGGCTGCACAACAGCAGCAACAGCACCCTGGAAACGCAAAGAAGCTCACTCGAGCAAGCAGCAGCAGCAGCAGCAGCAGCTGTAGCGGCAGCGCAAAAGCCAACATCTCATTTCGCTCGCCATCGATGCCTAGAAATGGGTTTTCTTCGTGTCCCGCTGACTGACTTAGGGCAACGCACGCATGGATATATGGAGACTTGTGCACGCCATTTCTTCTTCCTTCCCTTCCCCAATCCTCCAACTCCATCTCCCTCCTCCTCCTCCTCCACATATCTAACACATCACATCCCAAAATGGCTATCCAGAAGATCCAGGCCCGCATGGTCCTCGACTCGCGTGGTAACCCCACCGTCGAGGTCGACATCACCACCGAGAAGGGTCTCTTCCGTGCCGCTGTCCCCTCGGGTGCCTCGACCGGTATCCACGAGGCTGTCGAGCTCCGTGACGGTGACAAGTCCCAGTGGATGGGCAAGGGTGTCTCCAAGGCCATTGACAACGTGAACAACGTCATTGCTCCCGAGCTCATCAAGTCTGGCATCCCCGTCACCTCGCAGAAGGAGATCGATGACTTCCTCATCAAGCTCGACGGTACTGCCAACAAGGGCAAGCTCGGTGCCAACGCCATCCTCGGTGTTTCCATCGCTGTTGCCAAGGCTGGTGCTGGTGAGCAGGGCGTTCCCCTCTACAAGTACCTCGCCGACCTCAGCGGTATCAAGGCTCCTTACGTCCTCCCCGCCCCTGCCATGAACGTTATCAACGGTGGTTCGCACGCCGGTAACGCTCTCGCCTTCCAGGAGTTCATGATTGTCCCCACCGGCGCCAAGAGCTTTACCGAGTCGATCCGCATCGGTACCGAGGTCTACCACAACCTCAAGAAGGTCATCAACACCAAGTACGGCATTGACGCTACCAACGTCGGTGACGAGGGTGGATTCGCCCCCAACGTTCAGTCCGCCGACGAGGCTCTCGAGATCTTGACCGAGGCCATTGCCAAGGCCGGTTACGAGGGTCAGGTTCACATTTCGCTCGACGTTGCCTCGTCGGAATTCTACAAGGACGGCAAGTACGACTTGGACTTCAAGAACCCCAACTCGGACTCGTCCAAGTGGCTCACCGGTAAGGAGCTCGCCGATGTCTACCTCGGCTTCATCAAGAAGTACCCCATCACCTCGATCGAGGACCCCTTCGACCAGGACGACTGGGAGGCCTGGTCGCACCTCCGCGCCCACGCCGGTATCACCATCATTGGTGATGACTTGACCGTCACCAACCCTCTCCGCATCAAGACCGCCATCGAGAAGAAGGCCTGCAACGGTCTCCTCCTCAAGATCAACCAGATCGGTACCATCTCCGAGTCGATCCAGGCTGCCCAGCTTGCCCAGTCGGACAACTGGGGTGTCATGGTCTCGCACCGATCCGGTGAGACCGAAGACGTCACCATTTCGGACCTCGTTGTCGGTCTCGGTGTCGGTATCATCAAGACTGGTGCCCCCTGCCGATCGGAGCGTACCGCCAAGTACAACCAGCTCCTCCGCATCGAGAGCCTCGAGCCCACCGCCGTCTACGCCGGTATCGACGGCTTCACCCAGGGTGAGACCGCTCCCAAGGTTATCACTAACAAGTCGGCTTAAAGTTGAAGCGATCGCTTCCGCAACCTCTTGTGTTTGCTGAGCAAATTGTAGATGATAAAAAAAAACGATATACCTCGAGTCAGAACTGCAAGTGTGTGACTGGTCCTGGCTGTGCGGCAATGACTCTTTGAAGCAGGACTGATCAAATCAAAGGTGGTTTCATGGTTTTTTTTTTTTTTTTTTTTTGGCAATCTTAGTAGCTATCTGTGCTTTGAAAGGTCAAGATGTTTTTGTGAGAGGCGAGTCAAGACGGATTGGATGAGAAGCAAAACAAAAAAAGGTGGTTCAATGATGGATATGATTGGTTGGAAGAGTTGAGGCTGAGTGTGAGTGTGAATCATGCATTCGTTGGGCACGGTCTGGGATTTGTAGTGAAGCGTATTGAAGTTTGTAATCTGGCATTGCATGGGTGTATGAAGAGATGCGGTTTCTCTTTCTCCTTTGATCTTTTTGAAAGATGCACCAAACTAGTACTAGGTGATGATGATTCAGTCAATAAGATACTTGCGCTTGAAGAATCCTCGCAAGTGGAAAACCTGCCAAATACCCAAAGCTACCAAAGCCATCAGAGTCAAGATGGCAAAGTTGGTTACTCGCATGTTGGTCGACACTGTGAATTCCGCATCATCATCACATAAATCAGCCCCGCAAGAAAAAACAACAACCCTGGTCAGCAACACTCTTGTCATCCTATATATCATCATCTTATTGTTTTGTTGTATAATCTAATGGGTAACTTACGGTTGGTATCGGCCATTCTTAATTCTCTCTTTTTCAAATACTCCATCTCGTTTACAATCTCATTGGCCACGGCTTCCAACTTTCGCATTTCGGTCTCCAACCCACTCAAGCTCTCCTGGTTTGCGATGGCGTTGTAGTCGACGGCATCTGCGCCGATATCGACGTCTAGATCGATGGTGACTTCAGGAATGTTGTGACCGTCTTTACCGGTTTGGGTGTTTTTGAAACATACGCCGAGATCGGCATGGCTATGGGTGTTGATGGCAAGTCGAGTTTCACCTTTGATGTTTTTCTTGGAAAGATAGACGTTGTTGTGCTTGGATCCATCGACGACTTCGACGTCGACGCGTTGATGGGTAAAGTCAAAAGGTTCCTTGGCGATGACGGACGCGGTGACGATGACGAGAGAGTCGGAAAGGGCATAGTTCCAGATGCATTTGGTGTGAGGATGCGTCGATGAGGGTAGATCGAATTTGATACCCGAGACGAGGGTTGTGAACGTGGCAAAGAGGCAGAGAAGTAGCAGCGGCGCTGCTGTCCAGGATTCGCGGTACATTGTGATGGTGTGACGCCGAAGCGTAAGAGGTGTGTGTGTGTGTGTGTGCGTGTGCGTGTATGGATGTGTGTCGGAAGGTGAGTGCGATGCTTGTTCCACGGCTGGACCTTGGTCGGTGGTACCGGTGTATACAGCTCTCAGAAACCAGCTGAGAGATCAAGAGGCACGTTCCTAGCTGGTGTCAATGATGCTTTGACGAAGTGTCCCAAGGGCTGGAGTTGGTCGTTCGAGTTTCACCGTGGTGTAAGGTGATGATGACGAGAATGACAATCAACCCAACCAACCTCGGCAAAAGACAGTACAGTACAGATAGATCCCTCTCGCTCAGGCCCACTTTCCTTGAGAGAAAGCATGTCTTGCTGGAAGCTTTCCAACGTGCATGTCTCAGTCTTCGATTTGGGAACCTAACATTGCACCTGAAAACTTTGCCAGTGCCGACTGTATCGTGCGAATGATGCTGAAACGAAGAAGAACAAGAAGGTGAATTTTTTGATTTCCGCAATCCACCTCTCTCTCTCTCTCTCTCTTTCTCCTCTCTTCGACGTCAACTTTTCTTTACACTTTTGACACCGCCTTCTCATCACCACCAACGATCAGCAATTAACCATCAACTCTCGCCATCTTTCCGAAGGGACATTCATATCAGCAAAAATGCATCTCATGTTCACCCAAGACAAGGTAAGCTCCCTTCCATCTTGTCCCCCTAGCTTCCACACTTTCTAAAGAGATCGATGCTAAACACTTTTTCTCTCAATTCAACTCAACTGCATTGATGTTGGTAGGATGGCAAGCGAATCTACACGCTCAAGAAAAAGACGGTCGAAGGCGTTCTGACCAAGTCTGCCCACCCTGCCCGCTTCTCCCCCGACGACAAATTCTCAAGACACCGTGTCACTATCAAGAAGCGCTTTGGTATCCTTCCCACTCAGCTGCCCGCCAAGCCCATGTAAAACAAGCTCTGCTTTTCCTCGACCCATCCTTTTCTTCCCGCTTCCCGGCTCACTGCATCCAGATAGGCTTAAGCTGAATGTTCCGACATGCCTTTCTTCCCGCAATAGTAGCAACCTGCATCTCTTCCCCCAACAACAACAACAACAATTTTCATTCCGTTTTTCTCTCGTCGAATATACCCGTCAGCTCCAGCACCTTTTCTTCTGCTTCCATGCGGGGCGGTTGTTGCTGACATCATGAAAGGCGGCTTTGTCAACAATGTCAATTGCACAACCTAGCATCCAAGATCGACATGCAGCCAGCAAACCACACTTGCTGCAACATCAAATCGGATGCTCCAGTGCTAGACTCTTCTCTCTTCCGCCTTACTTGACATCCTTCTTCCATCCTCTTCTTCATTCCTTTTTCAAAATGTAGCACTATCAATTTCATCGTCTCTCATGCCAAATTATTCAACTCCCACACACACATACACACACAGACACATCTCACAAACAATGTGGATCGCATCGGATTGTCTCTGGTATTGCTGTGCCGACGTCTCAACCAAAGCGAGCCAATCGTCGACGGCGCATCTCTTCAGCACTCACTTCTTCCGCTTCTGATTCTTCATCGTCCTCGTCGTCATCCTCGCGTGCGCCGCTGCCAGACGCAGCAGCTTGCGACGCCTGTTTGTCTTCAATCACTTCCCCACGTGCCAACCGTTCCTGCTTGTCCTGTTCCTCCCTTGCTTTCCGCTTGGCTTCCTCGCGCATCTTGGAGATGCGATCGACATCCTCGGGGATCGTCTCCTGCTGCTCCTCGGCCCGACGCAACGGGTTGCGATACTTGGGATTCTCAGCTGCAAACCGCGCCGCTGCTTCGGTATCGCCCAAACTCGCCGCCAGTGCAGCTTGCAACTCGGCGTCCTCATCGTCATAGTGTCGATCCTGTCGCGTACCGATGACCGCGCTAGCTTCGGGTGCGCCCGGTATACTGAATGGATCCACGTGCTCATCATCGCTGGGGATGTCTTCATCGTCGTCATCAACGATTTCTTCCACGTCCTCGTTGTTTCGGTTGGCTGCGGCCATGGCTGGACTGAGGAATGGCGAGCGATGCGACAGGCTCGAGGGACGGAGATCATCAACATCGCTCGACAAGGTGTCATCGCGCGAGTCATCGATATCAATGGCATCGTCGCGGGTGAGGCCTGATTGCCGTTCTTGTGCACGCCGCTTTCTTCTACCGATCGGTCGCGACGATGATGAGGATGAAGATTCAGCTGCACCGGGGATGTGGACGAAACTGCTTGTTCGGGAAGGATTGCTCGAACTCGACAAGCTTGCTTCCATTGCTCGACGAAGGTCATCGTCGACAGGATCGGAGAAGCCCGTGCGATGACGACGTCTTGAAGGTGCAATCGCATCAATGTCGGCATCCGTCTCGCCCATCGAACTGTCTCCTGCGATGCCTTGGTCGCTTCCTGTTCTCACCTGACGAACTCGAGAGCGGCTAGGCGTATCGGGCGCCGTGGAAGCCTGTTGTGCTAGACTGAGACTGAGTGCAGCTTGAAGCTCTGCGTCTTCGTCGTCAGCGGGAAAGCCGAAGCTGCTTGATGCAGCAGCGAAATTGCCGGCACCGAGCAATGAGCTGCTCGAAGGCTTTGTTTGTGTGTCTGGGCGAAGGCCGAAGTTGGCCGAAGTGGAGGTGTCATTGGACGAAGCAGCCCCTGCTGGTGGTAGATGATCGGCAATCTGGTCGGCGTCAGATTCTCGCAGACCCTGTCCAGCACTGCCCTCGGAAGCCTGCACGACAAAGACTGAATAGCCCTCGGACTCTGCTGTGTGGAGCAACGTGCCAAGGTAGTTGTTGCCAATCCACTGCGGTTCGGCGAGGAAAGAGTTGAGGTTGTACCAGAATTTGCTCGAAGTCCCAAACGATCGAATGGTGAACCAATGGCTGTCGAGGTTGAGCACGAATGCAGCCTCTCGCTCTGGCGCATCGTGTCTCGCCCGCATCTCGGCAGAGCGCCAATTGGAGATCGAGATCCCCCACACCTGAAGCGCTCGTTCTAGCACGGAAACGCTGAAGAAGCCAGTGTCGTCCATGTTGAGGCTCGAGCGGTCGCGCGCTGCGATGTCGGCTTGACTGAGCCCGAGTTCGGATGATTCGAGTTGATCGAGTTCGGTTGCGATCTGTGCTAGCTGTGATGCGTCGTAGTACTGGCCTTGAAGGAGTGCATTGAGGGCGTGTTGAGCGCAGAGCATACTCCCTGGCTCTTGGCGTTCATGATGGATGTATGCGATGAGCTGCTGCTGAGGTGACGACGATGACATTGTTGCTCCGTTCAACTTTGATAGGAGGGGGAGGAGGTCAGAGAGGAAGAGCGAGCGAGCGAGCGAGCCGAATTGTCCTCTTTGTGGCAATGGGCTGCCTGATTGTAACGCGCCGTCCTTTTGGTCCGCCCTTTTGAAGCTCAGTAGAGTTAATGTGATTGATAAAGAGGCGAGGAGGAGGAGAGTTCAGTTGATGATTGCGCGTCGTCTGATTCCGTGTTTCTTGTCAATCACAAACGAAGATTCGTGATTCACGCTCTGACACGTTTGTGAGATTGATTGGTGTGGAGGCTTCTCCAGAGGGCAAGACACTGTGAGACCCTGTCTCGTTTGGAATGCGCTCCAAAAATGCTCGGAAATCGCAACAGAGTCCCTTTTTTTAGACTTGCCCAATCGATGGCACAGCGCAAAGGCCATCTCCTTAGCTCCTCCATTGTTCACTCGCTGTTATCACACCATCTCGAACCACGAGTCACAGACCAGGTTCGTCCCGCTTCGGCGACACCCGATCGACAGACCAAGCAGCGGCCTGTCAGTCGGAACACGCTTCGTTTGAACAGCTTATCAGCACAACACTCGAACAACATGCCAGCTTGTCCCGCTGCGCCACGCAGAATGCGTGAAAGACGCAATCTTGGCTTGCTCGCAGCTTCTCTTCTGCTGCTCGTCCAACAAACCTCGAGCGTATCCGCTGCCAAGCAGACACTCTCGCCATTCGACTGTAGCAACGTAGCTGTCTCGTCCAAGCAATCGTTTGATCTCTCCAAAATTACATACCCGATTCGCACCTCAGATCAGGAGTCGACACCACCATCAGAGACCAAGACCACCATCGACATCGATCTCTGCAAGCCGCTCGAAGCTGATCCCAATCGCGATGAGAAGGATCAGTGCCCACGCGGGACGAGGATATGCATCACCATCGAGACCATCAAAGACGACAAGACCATCGTCACACAGGCCATCCCCGTCGCTTACTCGGGCGAGTCGGGAGGTAGTAAGATCGAGGCCAAAGTAGAATGGGGCGAGGAACTCGAAGGCGGAGAGAAGAGTATCGAGCTTCAGCTACCTGGTGCCAAATATGCTGGTCGCGAGCAGAAGGCCGAGCTTGAGCTTGTTTGCGATCCGAAAGCGGATGCCGACTCGCATCCTACCGCGAGGAGCTATGATCGAGCCGACGGAAAGCTCAAGCTTCGCTGGCTCACAAAGTTTGCATGCTCCTCTGCTGCATCCAAGCCGGACAATGGTGGTAGTCCCTCCAAGGGTGGTGATGGGAATGACAAGGGCAAGGATGGTAGCAGCGGATCAGACACATCAGACCGAGGATGGGGCTTCTTTAGCTGGCTCTTCTTCCTTCTTTTCGTCGGCTTCATCGCATACATGGGTCTCGGCATGTACAGCAACTACAACAACTATGGCGCAAGTGGTTGGGATCTGGTGCCGCACAAGGACTTCTGGAGGGAGTCGCCATACATTGCTCGCGATGCTGCTACTCATGTGTGGCAGACGGTGTCAGGCAATCGTGGAGGAGGTGGATACAGTGGAGCGGGCGGAAGGGGTGCGTATGAGCCCATCTGAAAAATGACATGTGCAGAAGGTTGATGCTTGATCGTCGGAGTCTAACAGTATCCTGCCTCCGTATTGCCAACCCAGGTTCATGCTCCTCAGGTCTGCATGCCACATACTGTAATATCACTTGACTAGCCTTGGTCTTTGTCGGAATGTCGCTGGACTAGTCCTGTGCAGTGGGTTGCTGTTGCAACGTGAACTCTAAGCTTTGTAACTCAGGTGTCACAAGGCCAGTCTGCCACCAGATGCACTCCGAAGTACAGCGGAATGAAAAGCTTCCTTTGCGGGATATCGATGCGGAAAGACTACAACAAGCATTCTCGGCACCGCAGACGCAGCGGAAGGAGGCAACAAGCTCTTTGCTCGTCATTGTCTGATTCACTCTCTCTGACCCCCATCATCACCTTCGGCTGGTCAAAACATCTCAATGCCATAGCCCCCACTAGACTCTTCTCCGCACTCACCAGCATAAGCGTCGATAATTCATCATCCACGACTAGACCATCTGTCCTAGCGACATTCCGCAACGACTTCACCCTCAACGTCGTGACAATCCTACTCGTCTCCAGCGTCGTTCCGTACCCTGTCACCGGCTCGCACGACCTCCAAGCCATGTGCAAGAAGACCGAGACCGACATGGCTATGAAAGCCGACGAGCCTTGGAGCGATAAAGAACGCTTCCTGATCGTTCAGCACGTCCTCAAGCATGCCGATCACAGCAATCTTTTCGACGCTGTAGCTGCCGATCTTGTCAAGAATGGCTGTCCTGTCCGTAAAAAGAGTGCCGTAAGTACAGCAGCGATTGGACCGAGTAACGCTCTGCAGCCTTGGAAGAAGTGCAAGTCAGCTGAGAGATATACTGCCTCTCAAATTCATCGTCTTGCTTGCTCTATGCTCGATCTGCCAATGTCTCGCTCGCCAGTACCAGAATCAGTGGCGTCGCAAGATCTCCAGGGACCTTCTAGCGCTTTACGGCGAAAAACCCTCGGTCTCTCCGGTCGCAAGTCCCTCGAAGCGCAAGCGCAAGGACGAGCCTAAGAAGGAGGCACTCAAGGACGAATGAGCCAAGCTGCGCGGTATGAGCCTCGAGATCCTTGACGCAATGCGCACACGTAGCGATGCACACCATCGTCGTTGAGCAGCCGCATAATCACCGTTCAGACCCGCTGTATCTCCCATAACTCCCCAACTCCAACTGAAGCCATTCCGTAGCTCATGGATCTGCTGTACTGTGCCTCCATCACATTTCGTCTATTCCCTCTGCCTGTTTCAATGCTACCAATCTGCCATTCTTCAATCGTTGTCGATACATGAGATGGCTCGTTTGAAAGCAAGCCTCTCGAGCAGCAGCCAAGCATAGCGTGAGGCGCGATCCACTGAGGCAATTTTGATTTCAAATCAAACAAGAGCTACGATGCAACAACTCTCGAGACCGTCACATCCGCTCGAGTGTGCCTTTCCCTTTGTACTGTACAGTACAGTATCTTTGGAATACAAATTTGGCACTGCTCCACCTCCAATTTCCTCTTCTTTTTCCCACTGCATGCAGCCACGACACTCTTTTTTCGCTTCCATTTTTTTGTATTGACAAAGCTCTGCGCCAAAGAGTCAATTTTGAAAAGTGCGTCAGAAATTGTATTGGTCGACTTGAAGCTGTGGAAGATCCAATTTCAAAAGTTTTGAAAAATGATGTACTGTACAGTACTGTACTGTAGCTTTCCGTATGCGTTCCACATTTTTTCTTGCCAGGACAGAGTGAAATTTGGATCTTCTTGAAGTCGAGAGAGGGTGTCGCGCTGCTGAGTTCGAGTTGCACCCTTCACTCGACAGAGGGTGGGGTTCAAGCTCCACTGTCTTGATCGTGGTTGCCTGTTCATCTTTCTTCTCCTTCACCTCGTCATCTTCACCTCAACTCACCACACCTCTCTCGACCTTTCGCTTTTCCTGTAGAAGAAAAGCACGAGGCGCATCACCAATACACCAATATGGCGCCCGCACCACAGGAGAAGGAGACCCGTATCGCTATCGTCAACTCGGACAAGTGCAAGCCCAAGAAATGTCGTCAGGAATGTAAAAAGTCGTGCCCCGTCGTCCGTATGGGTCGACTGTGTATCGAGGTGACCCCTTCCAGCAAGATCGCCTTTATCTCGGAATCCCTCTGCATCGGTTGTGGTATCTGCCCCAAAAAGTGCCCCTTTGAGGCCATCAACATTATCAAGCTCCCCACCAACCTCGAAAACGAGACCACCCACAGATACAGCGCCAACTCGTTCAAGTTGCATCGTTTGCCCACCCCACGTGCTGGTCAGGTTCTCGGTCTCGTCGGTACCAACGGTATCGGCAAGTCGACTGCGCTCAAGATTCTCGCCGGTAAGCAGAAGCCCAACTTGGGCCGATACGATGACCCTCCCGACTGGCAGGAGATCCTCAAGTACTTCCGTGGTTCCGAGTTGCAAAACTTCTTCACCAAGGTGCTCGAGGACAACATCAAGGCGCTCATCAAGCCTCAGTACGTAGATCACATTCCCCGTGCCATCAAGGGCAAGGCCACCGTCACCCAGCTTCTCGACGGCAAGCTCGAGAAGGACAACAAGCAGGAGGTCATCAGCATGCTCGACTTGAAGGAGGTTCTCGAGCGTGACGTTCAGAACTTGTCCGGTGGTGAGCTGCAGCGTTTCGCCATTGGTATGTCGTGCATCCAGAACGCCAACGTGTACATGTTTGACGAGCCCTCGTCGTATCTCGATGTCAAGCAGCGTCTCAACGCCGCACGAATGATCCGATCTCTCCTCGACTCCAACACCTACGTCATTGCCGTCGAACACGATTTGTCCGTTCTCGACTACCTTTCCGACTTTATCTGCTGTCTCTACGGTGTCCCCTCGGTGTACGGTGTCGTCACCGTGCCCTCGCCCGTTCGTGATGGTATCAACATCTTCCTCGACGGCTACATTCCCGCCGAAAACATGCGTTTCCGTGAGGAGTCGCTCTCGTTCAAGATCTCCGAGACTGCCGAGGACGAGGTGCTCGACAGGACACCCAAGTACGTCTGCCCACCTATGACCAAGACGCTCGGCAACTTCAGCCTCAGCATCGAGGGTGGTGAATTCAGCGATTCCGAGATCATTGTCTTCCTCGGTGAAAACGGTACCGGTAAGACCACGTTTGTCAAGATGCTTGCAGGCAAGCTCGAGCCCGATGCCGGTGCCAAGAAGCCACCGCAGCTCAACGTCTCGATGAAGCCCCAGACGATCGCTCCCAAGTTCCAGGGTACTGTCCGCATGCTTTTGCTCAAGCAGATCAAGGCCGCCTTTATGCACCCTCAGTTCCAGACCGATGTCGTCAAGCCCATGTCGATCGAAGCCATTATCGACAACGATGTGCAGACGCTCTCTGGCGGTGAGCTGCAGCGTGTCGCTCTGGTCCTTGCGCTTGGTAAGCCAGCCGATATCTACCTGATCGACGAGCCCTCGGCCTACCTCGACTCGGAACAGCGTATCATCGCCTCGCGTGTCATCAAGCGTTTCATCATCCACTCGCGCAAGACCGCCATGATCATCGAGCACGACATTATCATGGCCACTTACCTCGCCGATCGCGTTATCGTCTACGAGGGTCAGCCCTCGGTCAAGGCCACCGCCAAGCGTCCCGAGTCGTTGTTGACCGGTATGAACAGCTTCTTGGCCACCCTAGAGGTGTCGATGCGTCGTGATCCTACCAACTACCGTCCACGTGTCAACAAGTTTAACTCGATCAAGGACAAGGAGCAGAAGGCCGCCGGTCAGTACTTTTTCCTCGAGGACTAAAAATGCTTTTGATCTGGGACGACACTGTATCATGTCTCCGATTCGTCTAGTAAAGTGAAAGAGGGACATCAACATCAAAAGGGAGGATTTGTCAAGGATGGTCCTTCCAGAATGCAGACATTTGCTTACGTTACGTGGCAATGCCCTGCCTTTTCTTTTTTTTTTCTTTTCCCCTCCCTCCCTTTTCCGTGTACATATACCGCTACTCGCATCATTTTGAATCACTCGCAATGCATTGCGTTACAACACACAATCTGTCTGAAGAGTTCCTTTGGCGTTGTTTGTAGCAACATACAGTACGATAGCTGCAAAAAAAACGTCTTTTTCAACTTTTGAAATGTGAGTTGAGATCAAGTTGTTTGTAACAAATACTGTATGACTGGATGAGGGTTGAGTAAGATAGTGTGCTGGCTGGTTTTTTTTGTTGGATCTGTATGATGTGGTTTCTTTGCAGACTTATCAAATTGAAATGACAAGCAAACGTTGTAAAGCTTGAATATTTCAGTCTGTCTTGATTCCACTTTGGTTTGATATACAGTAAAAAATTGCGCATGCCTGCCTGCCTGCCTATGCATTCGCCAAAAATTTTACCTTCGCAAAGCGATCCAACCACAACCAAAACCTCAACAACAACTGCTTGATTCATCCATCTTTACGGTCCGTCAAACGAAAAGAAGATAGCAGAAGGTACAGTACCAAGTCTGGAAGGTGCAAAAAATGTGCAATATGCAATGTAATTTCTGCAAAAAAAAAAGATACGACGCCTGTGAGATTCGAACTCACGCCCTCAGAGAGGATATCCTAACACCAGCTCACGCTTGGTTGCTTACCAAAGTAGCAGGGATACGTGTTAACCACTCCACCAAAGCGTCAGATGATTGGTTGTACTTGTTCAACAGGCAACCATATACTGTGACCTGACCTTTCTGCAACGGCCTTGTTGTAGCTACAGAGAGGATTCTCTTGGGTGACTTGGTCGATGTCATGCTTGGTTTCGTGTACCTCAAAGTGGCGCAGAGGCACATCTCATGCAGATGCTTTCTTTCTTTGTACGAGCTTGATTCCTAAAACCAGCATGCAAAGCTGGAGGAATGTGGTGGCATCTCTCCTTGATTCTTGCACGTTTTCACACAAACGAGAGTTCTTTGCCCAAGTAGAAAAGTACTGTAATTCGATTGCGAATCAGCAATCGTTATGTCTTTTCATACATTTACTTTACCGTACTGTACAGTACATCATATCGGACAGGTGGTTGTGAGAGGCGATCGCTGTGAGATGCAACAAAGCCGGCGGACAAGGAGGCACAGAGAAGTCATTCATTTTACGTGCGCATCCCGTGGCATGACCAACAGAGAGAGAGAGGAGAGGAGAGGACAAGAGGGTTGAAGTGTGTCAGGGTTCAGACGTGCGAACAATGTGCGCGCGCGCGTGTGTGTGTGTGTGTGTTGTTCTTTCTTTCCTCGCTTCTCAAGGATGGGTTTCAGATCTGTGTCTGGACCCCGCGCGCGCGTTTTCCGCTCTTGGAAACGTAGGAATCCCTACGACCCAACAAGATTCAAACTCGCTCGCCGTCGTACTTTCATTAGGCTACAGAAGGTGGCAAGAGTCATGATCGCTCCATCGCATCTCACGGTGGGCCCAATCATCTATCGGATGCAATATCAAGCACATTAAGTTACGCTTCTTCATCTTCTTGGCGAGGTTCGAAATGGAAGTGTGTGTTATGAGGGTCAAAGAGGGGAAAAAAATCATTCCGAGTTGGACAAAAGAAGCGAGGCGGATGCCGACGGTCTGACGGCAGTCGACTGAAAAAAATAAAAAAAAAATAAAAAAAGAGTCTGGAATGCGCCCCCTTACTCCGCCCTCGCCTGGGCTTGTCTCATCATAGCTTGACAGCTGGTTCGAAAGAGATATCTTAGTCGCATCTGTAATGAAGAGGCGCAGAATAGGCGTAAGTTACAGAAGCATCCAGTCGGAGATGCGTCCGTATCACCCGACGATGAGCGTGAGCATGAGCGTCTCTTTTGAAAAAGAGAGAGAGAGAGAGAGAGAGGAGGCGGAGATCCAAAGCTCGTGTACTGTATAGGATGCAGTGCAGTGCAACACTCGAGCCAAAGAGGGGAGGCGGTCCAAGCTCGTTTCAACTCTAGCATTCCGTAAGAGCCTCGCACTTTGGGTGTGCGATGAAGCAGGTCCGGACGCATAGATAAAGATTCTCTTCGTTGCAGAGTCTTTTGCCTATCGTTGCTCCCGCCTCCGCCCAGTTGCACACTCGCTCAGATCCCTTCACTAGCAGCCCGTCCTCCTCTTCCCCCTTCTCTAACACCACCACGACCACCAACAACTTCCATCCCCTACCCTCAACATACTCTTCTCCATCAACATGCGTTTTGGTGGCTTCGTAGCAGCAACTGCTGCGCTTGTCGGTCTGGTCGAGGCTCAGACCAGCTCGGTATCGGTCATCAGCGGTGATGGACCTCCCGCACCCAGTCTGACGCGCACCGCCGCTGTAGGCAGCTGGACTCCCAAGCCTGCATCTGATGGTCTCATGCCGGCTTCGTTGAGCGGAATGGGTCGTACCATCTACATTAACAGCGCCAGCGACTTTTGCCTTCTCATGCCCCCTGACCCGACCAAGCAGAACCTGGTCGACGCCGAAGCCGTCGCGGTGGCTTACTGCACCAACCCGCAGAACGGTACCCGACCCATGCCGGATGGGTTCATCAAGACGGCGCACTTCCGTCGCACGCCGAGCTACATCCAGATCTCGGGTACCTACGATCCCAAAGTCATGAACTTCGGCAGCAACGACTGCGGTGGAGAGTACGACTCGGAGGGAGCAGAGGGGATTGGCAACCCTGCGGGTGTAACTATGCGCAACGGCAGCTACTTTACCCAGTTTATTGGTGGCTGTGACATTCCAGGCGATGCAGTCTTCTGCATGCGAATGTGCCCAAGCTACGAGTACTGCAAGAACATTTACGATCTCATGGGATGCCTGTGGAATCAGCCTGGCGACTACGACCAGCCTCAGGCATTCACCAATTGCGATGCCAACGCTGATCTTCCGATTGGTGTGTACAACAGCAGCTACACGTTCAGCCAGGGTATGAGTGTCACGCCGACGCCTGTTACACCTCCGGCGTCGTCCAACTGCAAAACGGTTGCTTCGCCCACCGCAAGCGGTGTCACCTACACATGGAACCAGGAGGCGGCTGCTTCGCCCACCTCTTCATCCAAGCCGAATGGCGCTTCGTCGTCCGGCGCTTCGTCTTCGGGCTCGTCGAGTGGCAGTGGCAGCAAGAACGGTGCTGCTTCGGCTTCGGGTCTCATCAACATCTATGCTTTCGGTGTGACCGCTGTCCTCGGCGTCATCGTCGGTGGTGCTCTGCTTGTTTAAAAAACCATTTGTTCTCAAAGCAAGCAAGCCCGTTCCTATCGCAACCATGAGCGTAGATCTCTGCGTTTGCCTCGCCATCCCCACCAAACCTTGTCACCTCTGAACCTTTCTCTTGTCCATCACCCATTCCTGTAACGAACAATACCATACGCCCATTTATCCTAACGTCTTCACCTTGTTATGACTGTGCCTGAGTTTCATTGAAAGATGCAGTCGGTGAAGCTGCCCCGATCTATTCGCATCCGAACCGATCTCTGTACTGTATTGTGTACTGTATTGTACAGTGAAAAGGGCCGTGCGACTTTTAAAGGGTCCTTTTTCCTTTTTTTTTCTTTTCTTTTTGAACTCTAAGAATTCAGGCACGAGACCCTTTCTCGCCTCGAGAACAGCCAACAACAACCGCCAGCGTGGCCAAGCTCGAGACGCGCGCCCTCTTTACTTGCTGCTGCTGCTGCTGCTGCTGCTGCTGCTGTCGACATACCTGGCGCACAGAAGAAGAAAAAGCGAGGAGCCATCGAGGCCTAACTGCCTTGCTACCTCACATTTCTCTCACCTGCTTGCTCACATGTGCAGAGCTCAAAATATAGGCCGTGATCATGGTGTATGTGTGTGTGTGTGATTCGCCATCCAGCCTGACCACGATCAAAGAGCAAAAGGATCAGCCGAGTGTGGGAGAATCAAAGCAAAAGCGCTCTTGTACAGAAATGGATCCAGCTCCTATTGTCGAGATGACTGTGCGCCAGTGTAACTACAGTTGCAACGCTGGCGGGCGCTGGTGAGATGTGTTCCCGCGTTTTC
Source organism: Ustilago trichophora (assembly GCA_900323505.1). Lineage (NCBI taxonomy): Eukaryota > Fungi > Basidiomycota > Ustilaginomycetes > Ustilaginales > Ustilaginaceae > Ustilago > Ustilago trichophora. The sequence goes on along the minus strand of OOIN01000014.1, from coordinate 751,196 downwards.
GGCAGCTGCAGGCTCTCTTTCCAGGTCAAGCGAGGCTCATCTCAACGCATCGCAATGCGACGCAGCAACATTCAGCACAGTCGATTCGAGAACACAAAAGCGATCATGCACAGAGTGTGGTGCCTTGATAGCATCATCAAGATGCCGTCTCAAGTGCAAGACAGTGTATTGTACTGTTGTACTGTACCGTTCGCTGCAAAGCCAAACTGTGTGGATCTGCGGCGTGCTTTTTGAGTGCGTTTGTGCGCGTCGCTGCACTCCGCTCGCTCCTTTGCGTGACACAAGCTCTTTTTGGCTTTTCTCAGCCACACACACACACACAGTTCATCCTTCCTTCTTTCTTTCTTTCTTTCCTTCCTCCATCCTTTCACCCTCTCCAAACGATCGCGCAGGTTGATCCTCGTTCCCTCTCCACCCTCTTCAGCAGCCTCTTGCGCTTTGAAAGCCTTGGCTCAAAACGTGGTCATCCTCGCCCTTCTTCTCTCTCTCTCTCTCTCTCTGACTTATCCACCGTGCTTGGTGTTCCCTCTTCTACGATCGAACTCTCGAACTCGGTCTCGGTCAGCTTCCTGGACTTCTTACAACACAAGCTTTGCTTCAGGCATCCCTCTTCCATCCACTTTTGAAAAGTATCCGGCTGGCTCCATCTCGGCGACTCATTGAACCCCAACGTGGAAAAGCACTACCAAACGTCAACCTCCCTTGCGACGGAAACAGGAAGCAAGCAACCCGACCCACCCGCCCTTTTTGACGCACGCACTTTCAGGCAACAGTGCACCAATACCCCACATCGCTTACCACCGAATCTAGCCATCTTCCGCTTCCTTGAACGTGCCGAGGCTTTTTTTCCCCCCCCAACTACCTTCACCGCGCTTTCTGGTCTCATCAGAAAAGTCCCACTGTTCGCAATCCAGTGACATTGCTCCAGAACGTAAGTCTTCACCCAGCCACTAGCCCCATGTGGCGCCTACCGTACTCTCCCAAGCCGATGCCGCAAAGCTGCTTGTGTCGTGGCAGCGCTTCGTCGAGCCGTGTGTTGAAATGAAGTTCAACGTGGCTGACCATCCCTGTTGCCTCCCTTTCTTCAATCCGCCCACTTACCATAACAAACTCCACGCCTCCATGTTGCTTTTGCATCTGGTCTCGCCTGAATTCCCATGCCACCTGCACATCCAATCCTGCGCACCTCCGACGCCGCCGCACGTTTGCTTCTCAACCTTGATCTGCACAGTAATGTCCGACTTTGGCCTTTTGCGATCTCCTCTGACCCCCTCCAACAACTCGATCAATCGCGCCAGCTCCACCATGAACCCTCACAGCCGATACTCGCTCGGCAAGGGCGCCTCCACCGAGCAGATGATGCGCCTCGCTCAGCAAGGCAACGCCGGCCACGACGGTGCCATTCGTAGCCCCTCGATGGGCGGCACCGCTGCTATGCCGGGCACGCCTGGCTCTCGCAACCTCCGTCCCAGCTCTGAAATGCTCCCCAGCATGAACCACCACGGCACCCCCGAAACCGAGGCCATCGACCGCTGGTTCGAGGATCTGCAGCACTACGAAGCCACTCTCGAAGAGATGGCCGCTGCCTCGCTCGACCAGAACTTTAAAGAAGAGCTCAGTGCTATTGAGCAGTGGTTCCGCGTCCTCTCCGAGGCTGAGCGCACCGCTGCTCTGTACAGCTTGCTCCAAGAGTCGACGCAGGTGCAGATTCGCTTCTTCATCACCGTGCTCCAGCAGATGGCTCGAAGCGACCCCGTCTCGGCTCTGCTCTCGCCTAGCCACCATAACAGCTCCATGGCTGATCAAATGGAGGCCAAGCTCGCCAGTCTCGGTCTCAAGTCGCCCAGCGCTATGAAGGCTCCTCCTTCGCCTGGCAACCGAGGCTACCGCCAGTCCTCGGATGCTGCTGGCTTCCTGTCGCCCAACGTGGCTGCCATGTACAGCCCTGGCAACGCCGATGCCGCTTCTACGCTTGCCGCTCAGCGAGCCAAGCTCAAGGCCAACCGCACCTCGGCTCCTGGCACTCTGATTGGCGAGAGCCGCAACTACTCTGGTGGTCAGCTCGACCAGGTGCAGGAGCGAGGTGGTTCGCCCAACCCGCAGCAACAGCAGCAACGCACGCTCTCGAGCGACCACTCGCGCCCCACGTCGACCGACCTGAGCAACAGCGTCGGTCGCTCTCCACGAGCCAGCGGACCGCTCGATGACCAGCTCTCGCCCATCACCGCCACGGGCAACTGGTCGAGCATGGTCAACACTCCGCTTGTGCCCATGTTCTCTGACAATGACAAGGCTGGCACCGGCGAGGCCAACGTCAACCTCGACAATGCTGCCGCTCAGCTGGCCAACTTGCAGCAGCAGCAGCAGCAGCAGGGCAATGGTCGCGTCATGGTGGACCCCGACGTGCCACGATACCGTCGCAAGAGCAACCAGAACACGGCTACTGGCGGTTACGGCCAGGGCGGCGCCAACATGTTTGACCAGTCCAGCCCTGGCGTGTCGCCCAACATTGGCATGCAGTCCGGTTGGGGTCAAAACGACAATTTTGGCCGCGGCGGTCTCAATGCTGGCTCTTCTGCTTTCGGCGGCAATAGCGGCAACAATCAGTTCAACATTCCTCCTATGAGCCCCAACGCGCTCGCTGGTCTGCAGAGCCCTTCGGGTGGCTTGGCTAATCCCCTCAACGTGCAAATGATGAACGCCATGGCTGCCATGGGCGGACTCAACCTCAACAACATGAACGCAGCTCAATTCTTGGCCATGCAGCAACAGATTCTGCAGAACCAACAGACTCTGTCTGTGCTTGCTCAGCAGCAGCAGTTGCAACAGCAGCAGCAGCAGCAACAGCAGCAACATCACGGCCGCAACCTACGTGCTTTCGGCGGTGGCGCCCTTTCGCCTGGTGTTGGTGGACAGGCTGGTCGGAAGAGCCCCCGCAGCGGCACTTCGCCCGCTGGCCGACCCGTCGCTCTTCCCGGCTCGGGTGCTGGCGCAGGTGGCGCTGGAGGTGCCGGTGGCGCCGCCGCTGGTGCTGCTGCCGGAGGCGAAGAAGAAGTAGCGGATCTGGCCACACTCGAAGATGTGCCCGCTTGGCTGCGCCAACTGCGTCTGCACAAGTATACCCCCAATTTTGAGACGAGCCACTGGAAGGAAATGGTGGTCATGGATGACAAGAAGCTCGAGGACAAGGGAGTGGCGGCGCTGGGTGCACGACGAAAGATGCTCAAGACATTTGAGCTTGTACGCAAGAAATACGGCATCAAGATGGAGGGAGAGGATGAGCCTGGATCGGGCGTTCCCGGCAGTCACAATGGAAAGGATGGCGAGGATGCGGGTGAGAATAACGACGCCCAGGAGGTGGACCGGGAACTCGGTGGCGCTGCAGCTGCTGGCAAGGAGTAGATTTGCTCCTCTCACCTCTTGCCTCTCTGCGACTGCTAGCCGTCGTCAACTTGCTACACAGCACCATGCTCGTACTCGGGAATACCTTTGTATATTGCACCACACTTTTAGTTTCCCATTTCGATTCTACAGCGGCCACCGGAAAAGCCTGTCTCGCTGACAAGCGTCCAACGGTCGACCTATTTTACCTACCTTGTCACTGGTACGCTTGTCTTTGATTCTTTTTGCTTTTTGGGCTTCCTCATCAACACAGCAGAAAAGCTTTCACAGTCCTTGATCCTTGATGCTTGTGCTTGAGTGTGCATGCCATCTAAAACTTGGACGTCAGGAATGCGCTATGTAAGAATAGGCATCACGTGACTGCACCGCGCCGTTCACGGATAAATTTGGGTCTGTTGCTAGGCTAAAGGTGCACTTTTGAGACGCGTTGTTCTGCCCTGACAGTTGGGCTCGCCTGGCTTTCGCTGGATGATACCCACCCACTTGTTTCCCTTCTTCTGCAAAGGTGGGTTGTCGCTGACCATCTTACAACAGCCTAGATAGCTACTCATGAGACAAGCTACGGAGAGACTGGGTTAGGACGAAAGAAGGTACATTTGAAAGATAAAATAGGTTGTGCTGTTGTTGCAAGAGTGTTGATCTCGATAAGATTGGATATCTGAGCCCTTGTGCGCGTGATTTTGGCGGCGCGTTTGCGTTCTGTTCACACGCAGACAAAGGGAGAGAGCAACACTTCGCGCGTGTGGCACTACAAAGAGCAACACACACACACACACACACACAAACGCACGCAGCTGTCTGACATGGAATCTGGAAATGGCGCTTGCGAGAAAGAGAGGGAGAAAAAGTCAACGATCGCCTTGCAGGATGCATTGCCTTGGCTTGCTTGATCAAAGTCTTCGTTTGAGCCTTGACCACCATCATCACCCTTCTTGAGACCTCATTTTTTTTGGCTTGGAACTCTGACCTGCTGCTCGCCATACAATCTACATACTGTACGGCTCGGCTTCGGTGCAAACTACAGAGTGACTCTGCTACACTTTTGCCCAGAAGCACTGCAGTACTACGATCAACGACCAACGCCACAACATCAACGACTAGCGACTTTCATCTACAGCTGCAGCATCTCCCGACCGCCAACTTTTTCAAACCGATCCTAGTTCCACAGCAGTCTGTCAAACCAAGCTGGAAACTCAAGGTAAGTCATGCTTCGATAAACACACAACTCCAGCAGCAGAAGCGACAATGCTCCTCAGCTAGATCTAAAGCCAAGAAAGGCCAGCACAATGCAGCTGATGCAGCCGATATAGGCAAGCATCCAGCGAGGACGAAGTGATAGCCCGCCTTTTTATGCTTCGGGACTGCAGCGTTGTGAAACAAAGACCAACACACAGCTGCGAAATCACAACACACACGCAAAGCTCAAAAGTCTAATTTCGGCGTCCCTGGCTGGTTCGCTCTGGAATTTTCAGCAAATTTCTCTATCAGTGAGAGACAGAGTGCACGAAATTAGGGTCTCCCCTTTCAGCACGCACGCATCCAAGCAGAGAGCGAGGTGAAAACTCGCCTTGTCGGCTCGTAACTTGCTCGCTTCTTGTCACACAGAGAGCAGAGAAGCGCATGTACAAGTGAAAGGAAAGGACAGAGAGCGAGCGAGCGAGCGAGCGAGCGAAATAGCTTTGTTGTTGGCTTTCTGACAAGGGTCTGAGCAACACAAATCTCGCGCTTTCTCTCTTTCTCTCTCTCTCTCTCTCTCTCTCTCTCTCTCTCTTTTTTCTGTTCTTCGTGTGCTGGAGCTGCCCCTCTCTTGAGCACTATCGGACGCTCCGACACGCGCTTCTCGCCCACGCACGCGCAGTTTCCATCGGTCGTTGAAAGCGGTCGGCTTGCCTCCGACGCTGCTCCTTTGCTACCACCAACACCATCACTGTCGCTCCTCCTTTCGACGATCATCTTTGGCTCAGCATCGTGGGACTGGAGCTTCCGCTGCTCATTCGCTTTTGAGATCTGCTGCTGCGCTCCTTTTCCCTCCCTGTCTCTCTCTCTCTCTCTCTCTCTCGATGCGATTCTGATCGATCGACTCAGCTTCTTTCCTTCATATCTCTGACCCGCAACTTTCACACATTCTTTTGCTCCCTACCGCCGCCACAACAGGTTTTCCACTCTTTCGATACTCAGCCTACATTGCCGACTACGTCTATATTTTTTCACCATCTCTCTACCAAGAGCGACTTTGCGACTTTGCGACACATCGAAATCCTACTCAATATCCATTCGGCGAACTCGAATATCCCAGCTACTAGTCTACTAGCCTCTGCAGCCGCTGGAGCTGCTTGTTTATATCACCACAATAATGGATCCACGCGGTCCTGACAGCAGCTCCGAGGGCCTCTTCGAAGGCAACCTCCCACCTTCCCCATCACCCGCTTCCAGGCACGTCTATCCTGCCTCGCCCAAAGACATGCCCACATCTTCCAGCCTCGCCTTCCGTCCACCGCCCCGCCCCGGTTCCTCGATGCGTAAGGGCCGCAAAAGCGACTTCAACACTCCAGCTCCACCTCCGCTTCCTACAGCACCCATGCCAAATTACGAACATAGACCTTTGGCCGATGCCACCAACTTTGGCTCACATCACAACAGGCTCCAAGACGCACAATTGCTCTCTTCGCCTTCGCGTACCACTGTCCGTTCTGCTGGTTCCGTCCCCACTAGCCGTCAGTCCTCTGAAAATGCAAAGACGGTCGACATGACTCGTCTGGTGCGCGAGCGATTGCAGGTTCTGCGCGAGGAGAACGAGACCCAGGTCAACTCAGCCGGTCTACTTGGGCAGGGACTGCTCGAGTTGCGAAGCAAGATCGAGTCGCTCATGGACGAACTCGCCGAAGAGCTCAGTGCCGCTGAGGATCAGTCGGAGGATAGCCATGGCGATAGACCGGGCAATGCCACGATTCGCGACCTCAGCGAAAAGATCGAAGCCGAGATCGAAGACCTCGAAAGGCAAAAGCAGAAGCTCTTTTCCGACATCACCGTCCACAGCGTCGATGTTTCCAATGGCGATGTGGCCGAATTGTCCATGCTCAGTCTCGCCGAGACACCCTCCAAAGCTACGCGCGTCGCCGATGCTATTCGCAACCTCACCGCTACTCCTGGCAAATCGCCAGCTGCGCAGACCGGCTCTACGCCCAGACAGACAGACCGTCGCAGTCGCAACGCTGCTGCTCGTCAGGCCAAGGCTGATACCGATCTCATCAACGAGATCCAAGCCGGTCTCGTGCAGGAGGTGCGTCGACTTCAAGGCTTGCTCAAGGAGCGCGACGACCAGCGTGTTTCGCTCGAACGAGCACACGCAGAACTCGAAAAGCAGCTCGATCAGTATAAACCTCGTGTCATTCAGATGACCGAGACCGAGGATGCACTCAAGCAGGAGAATTGGGATCTCAACGTATCCAAGCAGAACTTGGAAGAACAGCTTAGCGAGATCAAGTCTGCCCTCAAAAAGGCTGAACTCGACAATGTGCGTCTCAACAAGGACGTCATCAAAGCTCGAGAGACCGTCGACTCGCAGCGTCTTCAGATCGATGGGCACGTCGCCGAGATCGAGCGTCTCAACAAGTCGCGTGAGACCGAGATTGCTCTTGCTCGAAGGGAGCGTGCAGGTATGCAACGAGACGTTTCGGATCTTCAGAGCGAGCTGCAAAAGTTCCGTCAACAGCAGCTCAACGACCGTGGTGGCGTGTCTCGCAGCGTTTCCAACAGCTTCATGTCCGACGTCACCAACGATGACGCCAGTGGCGATGCAGACGCCCTGGCTGCTCGACTGCGTGCTGCCTCGGGTGAGGCGCCCCGCTCGCCTGGCGACTCGATCTACTCGGCCGATGGTGCCATTCTATCGCCGTTGGGCAACCGCCTCGGACGCGACAAGGAGACTCAGGATCTGCGAGCCAAACTTGCTCTGGCGCAGCGCAAGGCGGGCAAGGACGCTGCCGAGAAGCGACGCGTACGCGAAAAGAACGCCGAGCTGACCAAGCTTCTCGTCAAAGCGGGCGTCAAGGTGCCCCAAGGCTTGGACGACGATGCCGAGACCAGCGAGGACGAAGAGCTCCACTGGCTCGACGACAATGATCCTCACAGCCCCTCCGCCAAACGCCTCTCGCAGATTCGTGTCAGCCGTCCCACGTCCATCCGACCTCGATTGGGACGCAAGATGGGCATGATCTCGAGCAACTCGACCGACTCGATCATCGAATACGCAGAGTTTGAAGACGACTCGCACATCGGCACGCCGGCTGGTCCGGACGATGCTTCGCCGTCGCGCGCCAGCCTTGATGGCATGGACCCGGCGTTTGCCGATTACAGTCGCCCCGACGCTGGCAACGCAAGCATCGACAGCATCGCTCGCAAAGGTCACCGCTCTCGTCTCTCGATCGGTAGCAGTCCGCTTGCTCGCAATGCGCAATTGCCGCAAGAGACCAATGAGCAGGAAAGCCACTCACAGCAGCGTATCTTGCCCAAGAGTGGACGCCGCAGCGGTGCCACGGTTCGACCTGCGTCGACCGTCTTTGAGCCTAGCGCGCTTGGCAACGAGCTCGGTGGTCTGGCTGCTGAACTTGAGCAGCACGCACCCGAGGAGGTCCGTGAGATGTTCGACAATAGCATGCAGACCGACGAGATGCCCGATCTTGTGGGCCCAGCACTGGCCAAGCGAGATGAGCAGCACAAGGCCGAGATTGCCACGATTCGCACTGAGCATGCTACCGCCATCGAGGCCATCCACGCCGAGCACGCTACTAAGCTTTCAACGTTACAAGGTCAGCACGCCGAAGCGATCGACACCCTCAAGCAGAGTCACGAGAAGGAGATCAACGAGCTCAACGCAGCCCACGAGAAGAGCTTGGCCGAGAAGGACGAGGGCCACTCTGCCCTCATCGAGTCGGCTCTGGCGGAACGTACCAAGCTTCACGAAGCTGCCCTTTCCGAGGCCCGCTCGCGTCATTCTCGTGCGCTGGCAGAGCAAGTTGCTGCATCGAGCGCCGCTCTGGCCGCCGCCGTCGCCTCACACAAGACCTCGAGCGAAGACCTCGAGCGCAAGGTCAAGGACGAAAAGGAGCGCAAAGAAGCTTCTCACGCCTTTGCCCTCGCCCAGAAGGACCGTCAGCACAAGGAATCGCTCGATACGCTCCAGGCATCGCACGCTGAAGCTCTGGACCGTCTGCGCGATGAACACAAGCAGCTGCTGGCAATTCGGGAGAAGGCACTCGAGGAAGCCGATGCACAGCTGGTCGAGCACGAGAAGGCCACCAAGGCTCTTGCTGAGTCGCATACTTCCGAGATTGCTGCGCTTCAGCAGAAGCACCAAGAGGCAATCGCTGAGCGCGAGAAGCAGATCAAGGAGCTGGAAGCATCGCATGCGTCCGCCGTGGCTGATCTGCAAGCGCGTCACCAGCAGGAGCTTGCCAAGCACCAGGAGTCGAACAAGGAGCTTGCTGCCGCTCATGAAAACGAACTTGCTTCGCTGCACGATGGTCACCGTCAAGTTCTTACAAAGCACGAGATCTCGACCAAGGAACTTGTTGCCTCGCATGCTTCTGCGCTGGCTTCTTTGCAAGACAACCACCGCGAGGTGCTCAACAAGCACGAGACTGCCAACAAGGAGCTCTCTGCTTCGCACGCCGCCGCCGTCGCTGCGCTTCAAGACGGTCACCGCGAAGCCCTCGCTGGTCGCGACGCCCAGCTCGACAGCTCCAAGAAGGAGCTGGATGCACGCACCCAGGAGCTCGAGGCACGCAATCAAGAGCTCCGTGTGGCCAAGTCAGAGATCGCCGAGCTTCAAAAGAGCATCGCCACACTCCGTGCCGAGACAGAAGAGCTCAAGCAGCAGCTGGCCGAGCTTCAAAAGACACATACTGCCGCCGAGCGAGAGCTTTCCGAGACCAAGTCGAACCTCGACATGGTCAACGACAAGGTGCGAAGGCAGGAAGAGACCGCTCGAGAGCTTTCTCGACAGCGCGAAGCCGAGGCGACTGCCGCTGCCGCTGCGGTTGCTGCCCGATCCGAGGCGTTGACTGCCACCGAAGCGCAGAAAGAGCAGCTCGAGGCCGCTCACGCAGTTGCAGTGGCACAGAAGGAGCGCCAGCACCAGGACGCAGTCAAGGAGCTCGAAGACCGACACGCGACAGCTGTGGCTCAGATCCGTTCAGAGCACAAGCAGGCCCTCGAGAGCCGAGACCAGACGGTGCAGACGCACCAGCAGCTTGTCGCTGACCGTGAGCGAGAGCTGGAAGAGAAGCGTAGCGAGCTGCAGAAGGCTCAGGCTCAGGTTCAAGCGCTCGAGCAGCAGCTGGTCAGCGAGCGAGAACGTGCAGCTGAACAGCAGCGCACCGAGGTCGCAAAGGTCCAAACTCAAGTTCAAACTCTTGAAGCGCAGCTCGTCAGCCAGCGAGAAGAAGCGCTTGAGGACCAACGCAACGAGGTCGAAAAGGTGCAAGCCCAGATCAAGACATTGGAGCAGCAGCTCGTCGACCAGCGAGCCAAGGCGCTCGAAGAGCAAGGCGAGGAAGTGCAAAAGGTGCAGGCTCAGGTGCAGTTACTTGAGAAGCAGCTCGCCAGCGAGCGGGAACGCGCTCTTAAGGATCAGAGCTCTGAAGTGCAAAAGGTACAGGCTCAGGTTCAGTCCTTGGAGCAGCAGCTTGCCAGTGAGCGCGAGCGTGCTCTCGAGCAGCAGCGCAGCGAGGTCGAGAAGGTCCAAATTCAGGTCGTGGCGCTCGAGCAGCAACTCGCAAAGATGCGGACGCATGCCGACTCTGCCCAACAGTCTCGCTCCTCTGCAGAGATCAACCTCAAGGAAGCGCAGAATGCACACTCTGCTCTGCAGAAGCAGCACGACGAAGTCAAAGCAACAGTCGCTTCGCTTCAGTCCAAGGTCCGCTACCTGGAGTCCTCCATCGCCGCCCAACGTTCGTCTACCGAGCAGAACCGCCTCGCCTCGGACAAGGAGCTGCAGACGATCCAGTCGGCGCTCAACACGGCTCAGAAGAAAGTGCGCGAGCAAGAGGCCACCATCGCAAAGGCAGAGGCTGCTGCCGCCGCCGCGCTCGCCGCTGCTGCCGCTGCAGAGGCACAGCTGTTGGTCAGGAACGACGTGGTGACCGACACCGAGAACGAGGCCGATGACTTTAAGGATGCTGTCGAGGCGACTGATGTTCCTGCGACCAATGTTGACACGGATGTTGCGACGCCCAAGGTTCCCACCGTCGAGCTCAAGGAGAATTCGTGCCAGACTGACGATGACGCTTGGAAGCTGTACCAGCAGCAGCAACGCAAGGTCTCTGCCGCTTCCGTGTCATCTGCTGTCCAGACCGATGTTCCTTCTTCACCACTGCAGCCTACCAGCGAGAGCATTGCCGCGCAGAACAATCTCGTGATCCTTGGTGGTCTCAAGTCGTCGAGCCGTGCCCGTGACTCGGTGGGTACGTTTGGTGGCGATCGTGCCTCTTCGCCGGCCAACATGCTGTACAGCGCAGACGCAATCAGCAGCCAAAATCAGAGCCGAAGACCTTCAGCCGACTCTACTTGGTCGCGTCACACTGACAGGTACGCATCCGAGGCCATTCCTCCCGTGCCCCCTCTTCCGGACAAGACCAAGGCGCCTATCATGTCGATGCCTCCGCCGCCTTCGATGCCTCCTCCGTCGGTGAAGAGGAATGTCTTGGCAACCGCCCCTGGCCAGGCACCGCCACGTCCCACCTCGCCACCTCCGGCAGACCTGCTCTCGCGTGCTCAGCAACGACATTTGCAGGTGCCTGCAGGATCCAGCGAGCAGCCTCGCTCCGTGTCGCGTGCTTCTGGTCGCAGCGGTCCGCCTCCCAGCGCTTACCCCTCCAGCAGCCGTGCCCGTCAGCAAAGCTCTGGCACCGGTAGCATGCGATCCCGCACTTATTCAAACGATTCGGCCAACCCTCAACCGTTGGACGGTAGCATCTACACCAACTTGGCTTCGGGCCGCAAGAGCATCGGATCTCGTAAGTCAGCCACTCGCCGACCTGCAGCTGGTCCGCGACAGTCTTCTGCCGCGTCTTTTGTATCGGATGTCACTTCCGAGGTCAGCCGTCGTCTGTCCATGATGTCTTCCCGCGCTTCCGACGCTGATGGTGGTGACGAGACCTTTGTGGTCCGCGGCCAGGGCGCTGGTGGCAAGGGGCATGGTCAGCGTGGTCTGTCCGAGTTTGGTGCTGATGCCACGGACCCTGCCATCATCCATGCCATCACTCAGACCATGATCGGAGAATACATGTTCAAGTATACCCGCAAGTCGATGGGTCGAGGCGGACACTCGGACAAGCGTCACCGCCGCTACTTCTGGCTCCACCCTTACACCAAGATGCTCTACTGGACCATCAGCGATCCTGGTGGAGCCAAGGTGTCGGAAGGAACCAGCAAGAGCGCCTCGATCGAGAGCGTCCGCGTCGTCGAAGACAGTAACCCCAATCCACCCGGTCTGCACCCTGAGAGCATCATTATCACTACGGCATCGCGCGAAGTCAAGATCAGTGCTCCCAACCGCGAGCGACACGAAGCCTGGCTTGCTGCACTCGAGTATCTTGTTCACCGCCCTACGATTCAGGATGCTACCGTGATTGCTAGCAACGCAGCACCAGAGCTGGTGAGCGATGCTGAGAACGACCCGACCTTGATCACAAGGAGTGTCGGGCGTCGTGCCAAGCCTCGTGCTTCTGCCGCGACGCTTGGAGCTGCCTCGGTGACTGGTTCGCGTAGGCTCTCTGCCCAACGCAGTTTCCTTTCGCGCAGATCTTCGGACCACGGTCTTCGCACAGAATCGACTCCGCGCCGACGCGGTGGCAGCATTGGCGCGCAAAGCGTGTTGTACCCGTCGCTCGGTAAACGCCCCGATGTCGCTGCCAAAGCCTGGCTGCAGCAGCACGAGCATGATCGTGAACTGTCTATCTCGATGAGCCCTAGCCACAGTCTCCGAGGTGGTGCCGTCTACTCACCCAGCGTAGGTGACGCAGGCGAAGACAGCTACGACCTTCTCGACCTGACCGCTACCCAGTCGCCCATCCGTCGCGCACTCGCCAACGACGACCCCCGCCTCAAGACAGCAGAACAGATGCTGGAAGAAGACGAACCAGAAGACTGGGACGGTCTGACCAACGTCCGTGCTTGCTGCGATGGCAAGCACGATGTTGGGTCGCTTGCCCACCACCATCACCACGGTGGCAACTCTGCCAGTGGTAGCCGGAAGAGCTCCCGTCTGCATCGAAGAGAGTCATCCGGCGGATCGAGGTTCTCGTCGATCGGGCTCAAGTCGAAGCTCGATGCGGCGGTAAGAGCTGCTGAGGAGCGGGAGCAGGCAGGGCCTGTGCCGAGGATTCCGGCCTCGCTGCTGCCGAGCGGCGGTACTGGAATGGGTAAAATGGCATTGGAGCGGGAGAGTCTAGACAGCAACGCCTCGTCCTCATTTGCCCACGTTTTTGGCTCGTCGTCTACCGATCGACCCGCTTCGAGCGCTGGAGGCCCCAGCTACGGAGAGAGAATCCAACAGATCCGAAAAGCAAGACAGAGTGCGGGAAGTACCGGGGCAGGAGGATCAGCTCGATGAAAACTGTCCAGAGAGAGAGAGAGAAATCCGACATCTAGCTTCTTTTGTCTCCTTTTTTTTTTTTTTTCGCTCGCTGTCTCGCTGTCTGTCTTTTGTTCTTGTTTGTTCGGTGCTAGAATAGATGTTTCATCTTTAAAACTTGTGTGTACATGCGCAAGTGTTTGGATGTAGGCTAAGCGAAGTGGATATATTTGGATGTTTGGGATTCGAGTATGATTTTGTTGGTTTTAAGCCAGTGGTATTGAGACGTGTGAAGGATTTTAGCGGGCACTTTTGTGTGCTGAGCGCTGCGGAGAGGCATATACATTACTTACGCTAGTGCGGGTTGGGATAGTGGGAGTGTTGATCATGACGACCGAGGGATTGGTGTGTGTGGGTGAGGGAGGGAGCGATGGAGGTGATAGTTGGTGAAGGGGGGGTAGTGTACTGTAGTTGACTGGGGGAGTGAGCTTGATTTTTGGTTTTGGTTTTGGACGAGCGGTGAATTCCCCGGAAAATGGGGATCAAATTAGGGGAAAAGATTTTTTTTTTCTTTTTTTCTCTTCTCTCCCGGAGGAATGGTGGGATGTACAGTTGCGTCCAATACTGCCCTGCAAAATCGGAATTTTAATATTCCCCCCCCCCCCCCCCCCCCCCATCCATCAACATGCAATCAGCATTGAATGATTGCTTTCCCCAAATCCCTAACAGCTTATGTTGCTGGAAAGCTGAGACTCATAGCTACATGTACATATAAATTTCAGGACAATTGCATGACATTTTGAGTGCATGAGAACTGGCCGGAAATTTTTGGCTTGCCAGCCCCTCCTCAAGTGCTATATACATCACTTTAGTACTTTATATGTCCACCTCTAGCATTCCTGACCGCCTGTAACCTTCTGGGCATTGACCTTATGAGCTTCTGGACCACTTCCTTTGGAAATTGCTCCCAGAAAGTGTTGATTGCAGCGATGAGATCATCTTTAGTCTTGAGGGTATGTTTCTCCTTATCCAGCACTTTCTTGAGCTGTAACCACACATGTTCAATAGGATTCAGGTCAGGAGACATTGCAGGCCAGGGCAGGACATTGAGGCCAACCTCCTGGAAGTATTCTTTGGTGATCCTTGAGGTGTGGCAGCGAGCATTGTCCTGTTGAAAGATGATTCTGTGTCTTGGTGGAATTGCTTGTTTCTGCTTCCACTTTACCAAGCTGCCAGGCAGCGCTTCCTCCAGCAAGTTGCAGTATCTGTCTGAATTGAGTGTCCCATTGATGTAAACCATCAATCCCAGGCCTGCCCAGCTCATACAGCCCCAGATCATGACGCTATGACCTCCTCCCTGCAGAGTAGGTACATATATAGTGAAATCTGGTTTCCTTGACCAGTACCGCTTTCCGAAGCCCTTTCCAATGCGTTGAACCTTGCATTCATCACTCCAGATGACATTCTTCCACTGATAATCAGTCCAATACTGATAGCGCTTGGCAAACTCGAGCCTGCGCAGTTTATGTCGCTTGGTGAGGAGGGGCTTCTTCCTTTTTACAAAGTGCTTGAGTCCGGCGCGCTTCAGTGCCCGTGTAAGAGTTTGTCTGGGCACTTGCATGTTATAGGCGCGTAGCCAGTATGTTGAAGCTTCAGTAGCTGAAGTATAGAGTTTCTGGCGTAATCCCCTGGTGAGCAGTGAGAGTTGGCGCAAGGAGAGGAGGGGGGGTCTTCCCCCATGGTTCTTTTCAATTTCCCCTCCAAAGAAGCGCTTTACCAATCTAGCAGCCGTTGATTTGCTCATGGATAGTTTGGCTGCTATCTCCCTGGTTGAGAAACCAAGTTTTGCAAGTTCCTTGAGGCGTACAAAGTGTGCAGTGGTGTACTTTATGTGCAGCATATCCGATTTTGACCCGTCTGATGGTAATGCTTATAGATCCTGCTGTGAATGTGGTGAGAGTCTCAATCTTTGGCAAGATACTTATATCTATATCCCTCAAGGCACCCATGAAGTTTGAAGCAATGTTATTAAGCTCAATGTGGTGAAAAACGATGTACAGGATATGGTACACTCAAGAATGAGGAGGAGGGGGGGGAGCAAAATTTTCAACATCACTTTTCAGCCAATTCTTTGGTGGCACCATCTCTTTGTTTTCACATAGCCATAAAGCCTTCCATTGTAGCTTTCAGACGATATAACATGAGCAGGGTTTTGAACAAGACACAAAGCATTGTGGTCAACATCATCAAAGGGGGCTAGTATCAACGGTGTAACGAGCTAAAAGGCTTACAAGAAAGAGTTATTAAGGATGGCAGTGATCAAACGAGTCGTAACGAGTGAGTGAGGTGAGAAAGTATGATAGGATTGAGAGGAAAGAAAGAAAGGAGGAAAGAAAAGTTACAAGGCTGAGTTTTCGCGTTTGGCACGCGCATTGTTTGCGCTTAGGCCAACTATCGGCCAAGCGCGGGTTTTAGCTAATTTGTAATCATCGGCGATTAACCAAAAATGAAAAATGGATCGGGAGATCGAAAAGCTTCGGAATTCGGCAAACAGTCGCAATATTCGCTGACTGCTGCCTGGGACAACGGGTGCAATTAATTTTATGTGGGGCAGTATTGGATGCGACTGTACGACCGACCTAAGGTGTGGGTTTGATGTTGGGAAAGATCCAACTGTGCAGCGGAGAAGAGAGGAAAGGCTCCGACTGTAGACGGTTGAATCTGATCAAATCAATGCGAGCATGACGTCTGGAATTGTTGGGTTGCAACTTATCTCCTAGTACGTATGAGGTATGTAGTTGGTGGATCCCGTGTACTGTGTGTGTGTAGGATACAGAAACGGAGAAGGGTTATCTACGGATATTGACGAGTCCCAAGGGCGAAAGTGGGATCGGCGAGAGGATCGATCCCAAGTGGTGTAATTGGCATCACTCCGACTTGTTGCGTAGCGACCTCTACTTGTTTTTCGAGAGAGGGTCGGGTCCACCATACCAACCCCATTCAGCTGTCAAGAAAAGAACAACAAAAGAAAACAAAACAAAGACGACACTACAGTCAACTCGCGATCTTTGAATATTTTTGGGCAGAGGCATATTTTATTCATTATGTGGAATATTTAATTACTGAGAGCTAGAATTTGGAAAAAATTGACTGATTTATGTTAGCACCGCAATTTTGAGCTGTGCAGCCTGTTTCTCCCTGACTAGAGACATCCAATTACTTTGCATTAACATCATTTCCCCCCTTTTTTATCACAAATTGCTGCAATTCCTTTATAGTTTTTTGAATAGAGCTGTGTCTATTTTATGCCTGTAAAGCCACTTCCAGTGAGTGATTAAGAAGCACATTACTCTATTTTTCACTTAGGTTGACCATAATCAGCAAAATCACGTCAGGCAGGTTGACTGGGGGTACACGCTTTTTTTACAAATTAATTTTATTGAATTACCAAATTGAACCAGTCAATTTTTTCTTCTTTATCAAGTTGAACCATCTGCATGGTACGTGAGTCCAAGTGCCCTTCCAAGGATTGCATCTGCTGCGTTGCGGCAAACTTCACGGATCCAACCACTTATATGGCGCTCAGTGATCTGGTTTAACTCAGCCTGCATGCACATAACCATATATTCCCATGTGTTGAACCTGTCTTTGCGCATCTGTGGCTTGACATGCGCAAAGACCCATTCTGCAGCGTTCAGGAAGGGAGAATAAGGAGGGAGGAAGCAAAGCTGATGACCTGCAGCCTCTATGGGTCCACGTACACCTGCATTGTAGTGGATCCTGCAGTTATCCATGATGATCACCTTGTTGCGCATGCCCATGCACTGCATTGCAGGGAGCAGCTTCTCTGCAATGAATGCAGCAAACGATGCGCCATTGTATGCACCCTGTTTAAAGTCATATGCAACCATACCTTCCTTTGCTGCGGCAATTACAAGCGAAGTATTCTTTCCTTTGCGGCTTGGACGCACCTGAATTGCGCGCTGTCCCTTGCGCGCATACTTGACTGTGTGTATCTGGTGCAGATTGAACCCGGACTTGTCAACATATATGCAGTCCATCATGGTGAGACCTTCCTGCAGGAACTGCGTGCACCATGCCTGGTGTTCTATAATGCGTGCATTGCTGTTGTAGTCCTGCGGCATCAGGTGCGTGCGCTTGAGTCTGTACTGCAGCTTCTGGGTGACTGCGCGCCATATGCTTGTGATGCTGTATGTTGTTCCAAACTGGGTCCCCATGCATATCTGCAGTGTTTCCAGGGTGACTGATGTGTTGCTTTGATCCAGCTGCGCTTCCAGGAAGTCAAGCTGCGGCTGGCCGATCATGGGTAAGCAGTTTCCTCCCATCTGCTGCGGAGCTGCGCTTCCTGTGTCTCTCCACTGTGTGTAGATGCACCTGACAGTTGCAGGCGACGTTTGCAGCTGCCTAGCAGCCTGGCCATAAGACAGGTTGAGCTCATGGACTGCATGAACAATCCTGGCTTGCATATCCTTGCTTAGAGGAGCAGGCATCTTGTCAGTGTTGCAGTAGGTGGATGGAGAAGGATGTGCGGACCTCTAAACTTCAATTCTGGCTGCTCCAGCCCTTCAACTTGCTCAACAAATTTTTTTTCACTGTTTCAACCTGCTTGCGTCAAAAACATAATTTCAAAAAAGTGCGCCTGCCATGTGTCAACCTGGTAGGCGCGATTTACGTGCACCGTTTCAACCTGAGTGAAAACTAGAGTATATCATTCAGATAATAACAAGACTAAGCTGTGGTTTGTATTGACATGTGCTGGGTTATTCAAATTGGGGATGGCAGCTGACCTATCCATTATCTGAAAAGCGAATTTATTTAATAATTGGCTGCACCCAAAAATGTCCAGCCAATTTTTTATCCAATATGTGGAATATTCATTTATTGAGGCATTCAAAGATCGCGAGTTCACTGTAGTGGGAAAAGTAAACAGGCACCATCAGACAGAATACCCATTCAGACGAGACTCGAAAAAAAGGTGAAACAAAGTGCAATCGGCTTCCCCCTCAATCGTTGCTGCTGTCAAAGACAGGATATAATCTGCCCCGGTAATGCTGCAACAAAGGTCTAGCCTCGGAGGCAAGGAGGAAGAGATGATGCCGTTGCAAGATATGGTACAGTACTGTACATACGACATGACTTCATTTCACATTGATTAAAAGTGCATGGAAACGAAGAGCTGCAAGACAGATTGCAGCTGCAGCTTCCAACAAGCCTTGGCGGAAGAAGAAGAACAAGAAGAAGACGAAGAAAAAGAAGGTGGTTAGTTCTAGATCACATGTACAGTACAGTAACTGTACCGGTGATGGACGCAACATCGGTCGGAAAGTTTTTCCACGGGAGCTCTCAAGTTTAGCCTAGACCTCGTCTTGAGTTCGGGACCACCTCGGCAGACTTGTCCATCTTGGCATCTGATCGATAAAGCGCGCATAACATTGCAATTTTGCAGTGTACAGCAAAGGTGAAGCTGTGTTACAGCACCATGTGCCAACGTGCCACTGTTTTGTTTACTGTACAATAGGTCATTTTCGGTTAATGATGCTTGCAGGGAGGTCGAGTGTTTTCTGCCCCTTTTTTCGCTGTCCTGTTCTGTTCTGTTTGTGTGTGATCCGATCAAGTCGGCAGTGGCACCTCGCAAAGATAAAATCAACTTCCCTTGTCAACCGCCACTTTTGAGAAGTGGAACAAGTACAGTACTGTATGCTTTTTGTTGTCGTCTCGGATCTCTCGCCGAAAGTTTCCATTAAAGCTTGGCTTGACTCTGCTTCTTTTCTCACTATGGATACTGTGGCGCAAGACGTGCTGACATGGATCAAGATTCCGCGCCGGCTATCTGACACCAGAACATCATCCGACACAATTCCAAGATGTGATTTAGATGTAGATGTAGATTTTTTTTGACATGTACTGTACAGTACTGTACGGTATGTTTGTGTTTGAAATCAACATGATTCGAGTTGCTGTTGGTGATGCCTGATCGTAAGTTCACATACACACACAAAGCAGCGGTATCAAGGTCAAACGAATGCAAATCTAACCCCACCCAACCGGTTCAAACCGCACCATATGTCAAGTCAAAGTAAGCCGAGCAGCTGGAAATTGCTCGGCAGCGATTGACGTTGAGAGACTCGATTCAAGCTGTCACTCGTGCTCCCGAAAGGGATCATCATCATTGCCGAGCCATCGCAACCGGAAAAAAAAAAGAAAAGAAAAGAAAGTTTTACGAGCCCCAACTCGGAGCAGCTCAAGCGATGCTCTATGGAAAGCGGAGGGGAAAAGCATTCCAGAAATTCGCAAAAATCCATCCCAAGTAAACGGAAAGCGTATCTTGATGAATAAACGAATGAATGAATGAATGGATGTACATGGCTGCTTTCGGTCATGCACACCGAAAGAGCACCTTGCTTGCCTTTGCTTGTGGGATGTGACAGCAGGGGTCGGGGCTGTACTGTGTACTGTACTGTGCCTTTAGAGCAAAGCACGCAACATTGGGTGAAACCGGCGTCTGTACAGTATGCGTCCTTTCGTCTTCCGATCGAATCGAAATTCATCTTTCTTGTTCGCCCCATGCAGATGTCACCCCGTTCCGCGCCCAGATTGCAGTTTTCATTTCAAAAGAAAAAAAGGGTCCGAAAGGAGGGTTTTCATTGTTCGCCCTCTCTCGGCGGCGGCTGATACAGTACATTGACAACAATGTGAATCCCCATCGACTCCGCTCTTCCCAAAGAGTGGCTAATGATTGTCATATTGTCAATTTCACTTACAACAATATCTTCCTATACTCAAATATTTTTCGTTCCGAAAGCCAAAATTCTTGCTTCGTTGAAGGCTGTCAATCCCCCTCGCTCCTTTGCCTTTTACCCTTTGGACAGCCGATTTTACACCTTTTTTCCAATCAAGACCGATAGAGTCACGCCTTTATTCGGTAAAATCGCAGCTTATTGGAGACAGTTGACCAACAGCTCACGCGCCCTTCAACAGCCCTGCTGCAATGACCAACAGCCTTGCACTAGTTGGAAGAAATCAGAGTTGAGGCTCATGACGGCGGGGATCCATCCTTCACTGATCCCTGCAGAATCTCACAAACAACATGCCCAGCTGTTGGGTTTGAAAGCGGCGTCTGTTGAACAGTTTGCAAGCTGTTGGTCAACTGTCTCGAACAATTCTCAAGTCTATCGGTTATCAATGGAAAAAGGTGCACACTAAACACCGAGCGCAGACGGCAAACCTTGAAACGTCTTTTCTCTCTCTCTTTAGATTTTGTACAGCACCCTGGCCAAGATTATTCGTGTTGAAGCAAAAAGTGACGTACAGTACATACATCATGTCTAGATTGAAAGGTCCAAGATTCGGTTTCAAGATCAAGATCAGAAGCTAAGCTGGGAATTTTGATCCTTCCTCGATTTCCATGTGGGATCCCACCGACGACGCTGCTGCTGCTGCTGCTGCTTCTGCGTATTGATTGAGAATCAACCAATGTTGCAGATTTGACAGAATAGATTGATGAGTTGTCTCTCTAATGCCGCAAAAGGGTCCATGATTGTGATTGGTCCACAACTCATATCGAGTCTTAAACGAGGAGACAGGGTGCACACTGTACCCGAGTAATGACAAAGTATTGATTCCTGCGCTTCGGCTGGTGTTGTTGACCCTCTTCTAGCTGCGCATGTCCAGAGAGTGAGAAATACAGTAAGCGAATCTCTTGTTCCTTGTATTTTTTAATTTTTACTATATTTTATTTTTGGACAGGGTCAGGAATCCAGTCGATCAGGCAGAAATCCGACCGATAAGCGCCAACAATTCAACCACAATCGGAAGAGAGGAGGAAATGGGAGCAGAAGAAGCTGTGCTGTGCTGTGCTGTGCTGTCCTTGAAATGTCAGTTTAGGCGAAAAATTGGGTAAAATTTGAAATCTACGCCCAAGAAGAGGAACCCAACGCGTGTGAGCATAAGCCCGTGTGGCGAAAAAAGCGGTGTGGCTCGCAAGAGGTGAAATTTGCGCTAATTTGTTTTTTTAAAAAAAGAATTAAAATTAGAAAATCTGCCTGAAATTCCCCCTTTTCACCATGACAGCCTGTCTCATGCGTCCCTGATTCTGACCCTGGGCTGAACCGATCTGAGCCGAGCTGAGCTGAGCTTGCGTGCTTTTGCTGTTTTGGTGGCAGCGGCGTCGGATCACAAGCACCAAGAAAAACCCAAATGTCAAGCCATTTTTGCACCCTCGCCTTTTCCCCTTCACTCCAAAACCCATGGCTTAGATGCGAATCACTCTGTTTCGGAGCGGTCCGACCGTGCATCCTCTTGTGACTTTTTTGTCATTGCTTTTTTATTTGACTCGGCTGGCTTTTACGCCATTCTGCAGTCAAGACATAGTGTACTGTACAGTAGGACTCTATAGCAAGTTCAAATCTCTCCTCTTTTTTTTTTTTTGTTATGTTTTGTCTCTTTGTTGATTCCGAGTTGCCCAAGCCTCATGTTGGTCGTGTGCATTGTCTATAGCCGGTTTACTGCTACATCGTATTGGCTCAAGTCAATTGAGAAGGAGGAAACAAACTTCATCCCACCCTCCCGATAAACGGTCATTTCGCCTCATATCACACACACACAGAGTAATCTCTTAGCCGGAATTTCTACAACCACATCCACACATTAAAAAAAAAAAAGGGAGTACAAAACGGCGTACTCTCCGCGTCGGTCGGTCGCCTCCGGCTCTCCCGCACACAGCCGCACGTCCCAATTTCTCTTTGGGCTTTTTTTCTTCTTTTTTTCTTTTTTTTGGGTCTCTTTTCCACTCTCTCGGCAGGCCGCGCACTCTGTCTCTCTCTTTCTCTCTCTGTCTTGCTTTGTAAAGCAGGTTGCTCTCAGAGTTGATTTCTTCGGAGGCGGCAAAAGTATGCCCGATTTCCATTGCTATCATTCATCATCCACATCCACATCCACATTCGCTGCTACTACCATCTCCACCACCACCACGACGGCGATCTTTACTTGAAGCCCCGTACTTCATCTCATTCCTTTCTTACCTCCTGTCTTCCCCCCTTTCATTTCGAGTCCCAACCCACTCGCCTGGATCGGATTCAACTGTTACCACGCAATATACACACACACACACACACGCACATCCCACGCACACAAGCGCTGCTCACTCGGCGACCCACATCTTTTTGCAAGCACCGTCCCCTCCATTGTCGCATTGTCGTCGTCCGCTTTCGGTGTCTTAACTCCTCGGTCGAATTCGAGATTCTCGCTTTCAAACCTGCTCAGCTCGTTCTGTAGTTTTGACAGCTTGAGCACCTCTTCTCTGGCCGCCCTTGTCCGAGCCTGTCTTCTCTCGCAGTCTCTCCTCAGCCCTACAAGCACGCTAGGCTCCACTCGCCTCTCTTGTTGCACCATCCGCTTCACATACACGCTTTCGAGGCCGATTCGCTCCTCGAGACAACTACGCGCTTTCCCCTCTAAAGCGATCCTGCCTTCCAGGAATCTACATGTTCTAGCTTGTTGACTGCGCCTCTGATCACATCGGCACCAGTGGCCTCTTTAGCCAAAATGTCAAACCATTCAAATTGGCACGATCAGCAGGGCCAGTACTCGGTCCCTCCTCAGCCTCGCCATCATCCTAACATGGACCCTTACCCAGGTCCTTCGCCTTCCTCTCAGCAAGCTCCACCGTACTCGAATCCGCCCCACGTCGCTTCATATCCCCAAGCCCATCTCCCTCCTCCCGTCGCCCGACAGCCACCTCAGCAGCAATGGACACCTTCAGCATCCCAAGACTTTGGTGGTCCCAGTCCTAGCAACTCGACAACGCGCTCATCTGGCAACTATCCTTCGGCTTTTGACGCACCACCTTCATCCGTCGGTAACATCAACAGCCCCATGCGACAGCACGGCGGAACCCACGCCTCTCCCTACGCCTCTCAATCGCCCTACGCTCCGCCGCCTTCGCATGCTATGTCGGATCCACAGATGCATCCTGGTGCAAGAGGAGGCATGCCCCCGCAGTACGACTACTCGAGCAGCCATGGTCCCAGCGGCTACTCACATCCGCACCACCCTTCATCACAATCTCAAATCCAACAGCAGCAACCACCACCCCCGCCACCAGGAGGAGGAGGAGGAGGAGGAGGAGGTGGTGGTGGTGGGGGTGGGCCGCAGCACCACTCGCATCCCACCCAACAGCACTGGAATGCCGGCCCTATCCCTTCGGTCCTGCAGCCAAAATCGCTCCAATCCGCATCTGGTCCCGGTAGCCTCAACCGCGGCGGGCCAAGCGGACCTCCCTCGCATCCCATGGACCGACCCTATGGCGTCTCCAAGCAGGAGGACGACATGGACGACGACGAAGCGGGCGGCTACGACGACTACGATGCCAAAGGTAAAGGCCGGGCAGGAGATGCAGCACAGACTGCCAACAAGGGCACAAGCGACTTTGTCAAAAAGCTGTTCAGCATGCTCGACGACAAAGCCTACGAGAGCGTTGTTGCTTGGTCTCCTTCGGGCGAGAGCTTCATCGTCAAGGACATGAACGATTTCACAAAACACGTTCTTCCACGCAACTTTCGCCATTCCAACTTTGCCAGCTTTGTCCGACAGCTCAACAAGTACGATTTCCACAAGGTCAAGAATCCCGAAGATGGATCTGGCACCGTCGGCGAGCACGTGTGGGAGTTTCAGCACCCTGATTTCATCCGTGGAAGAGAGGATCTGTTGGAGAACGTCAAGCGCAAGATTCCTGCCAAGAAGAAGCCCAACCTCAAAGGTGGACTGGGTGCGGATGGAGATCGCGACGATAGCCCGACGATACCGCTCCCGGTCGTGGATGGTGGTGACAAGTCGGGAGAGTATGCCGATCTCAAGGCGCAAATCTCGAATCTCACCACAGTCCAAGATCAGATGCAAAATCATATCTTGGCATTGACAAAACAGTACCAGGGCGTGATTGGCGAAATGTTGACGTTCCAGAGAAATATGGTGCAGCAGGATCAGTTGATGCAGAATCTGATTCAGTACCTGATGAATCTGGAACAGGATCGACCAATCAATGGAGCAGGACCGCCATCGAGCTTCTTGCCGCACACGGGAGCTACTTCGGGCAATGCTGACGATGGTAGCTTTCTCGCTCCCGGTGTAGCCAACTCGTACGAAGAGAATTCGTTTGCTCCGCACATGAACGATATGCGTCATGGCAACGATGGTGGTAGCAGCCTCCGCAATGCCGGCACCTCTGCCAACGCGGGCCCACACTCGGTTGGATCGTCGGGTCCATCCGTGGAAGCATCGAGCAGCACCAATGCTGCTTCCTCAACACGGCTGAGCGGGATGACGAGCGCCCCCTCCACCGCAGCGCCACTGTCACCCAAGAGCGTCGCCTCTCCCATGGACGGCAACAACGGCAAGACTCCCGAACTGTCCCAGCAGCAGCAGCAGCAGCAGCACAATCCCGCACTCGCGCCCATGATCCTTCACCCCCCACATGTCACCGATGACGCCGACACCACCCGCCGCAATCCCAGCCTCTCCACAGGCTTGCGCGCATTTATGCAATCCCGTACTGGCGAGGACAACTCCTCCTCCTCCTCCTCCTCCTCCGCCGCTGCCGACCAGCCTCCATCCAAACTCGACCGCACAACCTCCTTTGACAGCTCCAAGTCGAACCTCAAAGACACAACCGCCCCCGTCAGCAAGAAATCGCTCACCCCGACCGGAGAAGCTGGCAACTACCTGCGCGTTCGTCGATCGACTCTGGTCCCAGGATGGTCTGTGCCGCCTCGCGTGCTGCTTGTAGACGACGACGAAGTGTGTCGACGACTCTCGTCCAAATTCCTGCAGGTGTTTGGATGCAGTATCGACTATGCGACGGATGGAATGTCTGCGGTCAACAAGATGAATTTGGAAAAGTACGACTTGGTATTGATGGACATTGTCATGCCCAACTTGGACGGAGTTTCTGCCACTTCGTTGATTCGACAGTTTGATCCCAAGACGCCGATCATCAGTATGACGAGCAATTCGGGTCCTAGCGAGTTGATCAACTACATGTCTTCGGGGATGACGGATATCTTGCCGAAACCGTTTACAAAGGAAGGATTGTTGAATATGCTCGAAAAGCATCTTTTGCATCTCAAGGCGGTGCAGAGGGAACATCGACAGAGTGGAGATATGGGGCAGGTGCAGAATGTGATCAAGAGCATCACGCCTGGTGCTTCGACTGCGGGTGGTGCTTCTGTTCAGTCGAATTCCGCTGGCGCTGCTGCTGGTGCTGCCGGGTCAGGAGGTCATACTCCCGGCAACACTGTTTCCAATGGTGCCGACAACAATATTAGCAACAACAACAACAACAGCAACAACAGCAACAACAGCAACAGTTCCGAAGAAGGCAGTCTAAACCCTTTGGCAGGAATGGGATTCACTGATGAAGAATACGTAGCCATGCTGCAGAATCTAATCTCGGCAGGAACCGACGACGAGCTAGGTGGGATGTTGGATACTCTATCCTCCTCGTCGACCACCAAGGATTCGACGACTACGCCTGGGGGTGGGAGAGATCCGCGAACCAGCCCGTTTGCCTCCACCACTGCCGGATTCAAACGAAGCGGCACCGAAGACTTTCCACATCACTACCATCACCACCATAATCAAGCAATCGGAGTGAGAAACGTCGCTGGAGAATCCAACAAGCGTGGCAGATTCGACGAGATTTCTTAATTTCCTCTCCCTCTCTCTCTCTCTCTCTCTCTCTCTCGTGTTTCCCATCATCCATTTTACATTACACATTCCTCCTCTCTCTGTCTCTCTGATGGTGGGCGGTTTTGACATGGCATATATGGGCAATAAGGTCGTACTCTCTGTATTTGTTTCGTTTTTCAAACGTCCTTTTTTTTTTTTTTTCTTTTCTTTTTTATTGTATTGGGTTTACTTTTCATTGGTATAACATGGAATTACAAAATGATATATCTTTTTCTTGTTGAAGGTGGGTTGGAAATGTGAATTGATGTTTTGACCGAGTTGTGTTTTGGGGGGTTGGGTTGGGTTTAAGTTGATACCTTCCAAACCTGGGTATAAACCTTTACCTGTTGTCTGTTTTTCACCTCCAAGGTAAGTTCAAGATATAACAAAGTAACAAACAACGATTGGATTGCATTCAAATCCAGAAGTCAACTCGACTGGGCGGATCGACAAATTTTTATCAAATCGGCAATCGAGACCGGGTCCCACCCCCCATCCGCTTTGAGATTTTTTAAAAATACAACCTGATCATCGATATACACCAAAACAGGATGAAGATTTGGATGGATGGTGGTGGAAACGCGCCAGATGGATGTGGTTGTAGTTGGAGAGATGGGGTATACATTTGAAGTTTTCAAGAGGAAAAGATCGTGTTGAGCTAATTGGTCCTCCAGGATTTGTTTGAATGATCGAGGTTCTTGTGTGTTGGTGGTGGATGTGTTGGCTTTCGAGGATGATGTGGCGGTGTAAGAGCTGGAGGCAAGGACGTAGATGGGCATCTTGAGGGCCTTTGTTCGCTGTTGTGGCTCCAAATCCAGAGCGACATTGATCAAATTCAACCCCAACCCAAACCCAACATTACCAGCACTATCCGCATCCTTCTCATCAACCAACCCTTCCCGTTCCCACCAAGTTCTCCAAAATTCATACCAACCCGCAACCTCGCCAAAATCTGCCTTCTCTTGCCTCAACCAATTCCACAACACCTCCAACCACTTTGGAAAAAAATCCACCGCCATCACTCTCACCAAAACACTCCGTCGAACAACACCCTTCCACCGCATCACCAAATCCAACGCTTCCAGAGATTGACATGTAGGATCAATCACGAGCTGTGTTTTCAGATGCGTGCCAAGTCGAGGTACGATGGTGGATAGTAGCATCGTGTCCCATTCGCTGACAGAGTCGCAAGTGGTTGGCAAAAGTGTTTTCCATTGCGACAAGCCGGGAGCAGGGCCCTTGGCGAGGTCGCAGATCTTGAGTCCGGAACGGAGCTTTCGTTTGGCTTCTGCAATCACATCTACCAACCGGTCAACGCCGATCAATGGCAGCCAAGGAAACAGGACATGGTCCAACCCCCATTTGGACACTCTTGCATCCCATGCTGCGATCCCCGAGTGCAGTTTTGGCTTCAAAATCTGGTCGATTAGATTGTCCCAGATGAAGCGAGGCAAAGCGGGAGCCCAAGATTCGAGCAACGAAACGGCGGATGTGGGATGGTGTGGCTTCCACTCGTTCAGTGTGCGGCGGATCACGGGCATCCAGTGCGTCCAGAGTAGCGTTTCGTAGGCTGTCATGACTGACGTGGATTTGGAAGGGTTGGAAGAGAGATCCGCCTGAGTTGGTAAAATCGGTTTCCATGCTTTCAAGTGCGAAAGCGTGGATGTAGGTTGCTTGAGAGGAGCCCAATTTGCCCAAAACGTGGTGAGGATGGGTACAATGGCTCCGACCACTGCTTCGTCAAGTGAGAGCTCGGCGACCTCGTCCTCGTACTCGCGGCAAAGCTGCTGAATCACTGGTGTAAATTCTTCCAAGGCTGCCTCGCCTCTCTCTTCCGCTCGATCCATCGCTAGCGCTGATAACGATTCCAGCTGCTTGACCAATTCCATCACTCCCCTGATTCTCTTGATCTTCTGCAGCTCCACCTCTTGCTTCCTCTTTGCCAGCTCCGATTCGCGCATTAACCAGCGCCGGCGATCCTGAATCTGAACCCCTTCCCTTGCTAGCGCCGTCAGCGTCTGGGCAGTTTCCTCGCAAATCAGCTTCAAGTTGTGCTGCAGCTCCGGTAATTGTGATTCACCTCCACTCGGCACACCTTTCCTCCCTAGTGCGGTGGCCAGATCCGAAACCTCGCGCATCTCGCCAGTGCTCGCATCGTAGATCTTGCCCAATGTACTGTGGATGGTGGGCAATGCACCGATCTCTGCGATGATCTGTTCGTAGGTGCGATGTTCGATTCTGGGCTTGCGAGGTTTCTTTTCTGCCGGTGATTTGGTCCATGCACGGGCTTCATTTGCTGCTTTGCGCTCTTCTTTCTGCCGCATTCTGTCTTGCTTCCGACGCTGAGCACGATCTTCTTCGTCGCTAGAAACGGGTTCACCGCGCCGACGGGACTCTTCTTTCGCCTGCTTTGTCTTTTCCTTCAACCCGCCATAGGCAATACCCGCACGCTCGGGACGGAGTTGCACTTCGATAGGGTTGACAATGCCTTGCCCGGCTTTGCCTAATCCTCCACCCGTCCATCCCATGGACGCGAGGTACGCGGATGGGTCGAATTTGCCTCCAAACTTGATGCTCGTCTTTGGCAGTGCTGCTTCGGGGTTGGGTTTTGCAGCGCGCTGAAACGCGGATGAAGGTGCGACCGCAGGCGACTTAGTGCTGAAGCTGGTGGGAAGGCCTGCAGTTGACAATTGCTGTGTTTCGTCGATGGCTCCTTGTTTGGTGTTTCTTAGAATTTGGTCGACGGGCGCGGCTTCTGACTTTGATGGTTTCGTGGGCGGATTTGCAGGTGACGCATCTTCGGTGACATTGTGTGGAGGTAAGGTAGTGTCGGATTGCTTGCTTGCGCCGGCAGAGACAAACATGGAGAGGGAAGTGAGGCCACTTGTTCGGATGGAAGGACCTGCTTCTGCATTGTTGCTGGATGAACTGCCGAGACCAGCTCGTGCGCCAATACCTGCTCTCCCGGAATTCCTGGGCGGTGGTGATTCTCGAGGATGACGCTCTCGCTGTCGATTTGATCCGAGCCCTTGGCGAGTAGAGTAGAACGAGGCCGGTTGAAAGTCGTCCTCTGCTCCGTCTTTCCCTTCGTCTTCTTGGTCCAAGCTTGGTAGATGAGCAAATGTATCCATATCATCGTCCGTCTCTTCTTCTGACGTCAGCTTGGGCGATTGCCGTTCTTGAGTCGCTATTTTTGTTGAGCTGGAAGCAGGCACAAACGCCTGCCCTCTTCTGTAGTCGATCTTTCTACCTTTTGTGTCTCGGGCCCTTACCGTCCTTCCGGCTCCACCCTCCTGCTCGTTTGCCTGGTCATCATCGCCAAAAATCCCATAGATTGCATCTTCTTTTGTTCTGCGCATCCTCTTGCGCATTGGCTTTGCTGCACGGAATCCGATCCCTGAGCCAGCTAGTAAGTCGTCATCCTGTGCATCAATGTCGAACTCGGCGCCGTCGTCAGAAGTATCATCGTCGTCGTCGTCGTCGTCGTCGTGGAAGGGATCGTTCTTCCGCCTCGCCATGATTACCTGATCGTATCGGCAAGCATGGGACAGAGACTTGATGCTGTTCCGGAAAGGCTTTTGATAGTGAAGTATGTTTGTAGAAGATGTAAAGAGGGAAGGGCGGAATTTGCGAGACAAGTGTCGAACAACTCAGCCGCAAAATGCACCGAAGCGCTCCACTTTTCTTGTGTTTTTCCTCAACCGCGAAGCTTTGGTGGGCTGGACCGCGCTGCGCTTTGACCTTGCAGATTTCCACGCAGCACACCCTCAAACATCACACATTCAACACACATCTCATCATTACTTGCAAAGCTGCTGGACGGCGGATATCCTTCCACTTGCGGCCGTGGCAGGCAGCGTCGATGCTATCCCGACTCGCAGCCTAGCAGGCATCCAAGCCAGCTTGCATTACGGCAGAACTGGCCAAGTCCAGGATCGCAGTCATGCACATCCACCACTCTACAACGTTCTACGTAGCCACGTTGCTGCTGCTGCTTCCAGCCAGCATCCAGGCATCATTTCTAGGCACGCTGCTATTCGGTAAGGACACACTCGATCCTGTCCGTGCAGCGATCAAGCAAACCGAGCAGCTTCGGGACGAAATGCATGGCTGGTACAAGCACAATGCGACTCAACAGGCCAACTTTACTGTCACTCCAGATCCTGCGGATCTCTACACACTTCAACCAGCCCTCTATTCGGGGCGCAGTCTGGTTGAACCCGATGGATCGTACTATACAGACGTCGAGGGCTACTACAAAGGCGAATGGACAGGCTGGGATTTCAGCACAAAAGCCAACAGATCCCTTGCCATCGACTCTCGGTTCAACCATACCGCCGTGGAGAAGCTGTCAGCTGGGCAGCTGAATGAAGCTCCAGACTATGTGGAAGGAGTGAAGCAAGACCAGCTCATCATGGACCGCGGTGCATTTGACTGGCTGACCATCAAGCCGGGTCACGTCGACGTACACTTGCGAGAAGAGCATCTCTTGCCCGGCAACGTGTCTCTCATCACGGGTAGTATCAGCTTTGCTGCTGCAGCAGATGCAAAAAGCTCAATAGACTCGGTCGACTTCTCGCTCGAAGGTCTTCACTTCATCCCCACCGGCAGCATCTTTTTGCATGCCGTCGCTGATGAAGCACCCGAAGGCACGGATGTGCGCACATCATTGGGCTTGATACCACAAGGCAACAATGAAACCGCTAATGCCACAATCTCTGCCATCGACAAGGCCTTTCAGCTTCGAATCGACATGCTGCAACGTATCATCGCAAGTGGATCGTACGACGCTGGCGATTCTGGATCTGACAGCCTCCCAGCAGTGAAGCACAACTGTTCTCTGCATATTTACGGCCAATTCCACTCTGCTGGACCGTACACCGAGTTGCAGCCGCAAATTGACGCACTCGAACGCGAAGCCAAGCTCTCCACCGGCATTTCTACAATCTCACCACCACCTCTGAAACTTGCCCTAACATCCTACTCGCCAGAATGCCAACTCGTCCTTACCTCCCAGCGCGAGCACGAGCTCGCTGGTGTGCTGCAGAGCAGGCTCTGGAAGAAGGCAGTCAACTACGCCATCATCTACTTTGTGATCCTCTTCGTCCAAACGCATCTGCTGGTGCAACAGATGGAGGTGACCACCACGCCCAGTGGATTGGCAAAGATGAGCGACAAGACTTGGCTGGCGCAGTCGGTGCTAGATGCGTATGGATGTTTGATACATCTCAGTGTAGCGGTGGCGGTGGAGAACGAGACGACGGTGCCATTGATCGCATGCGCGTTCATGAGCGGGATGTGCTTCTTGGCGTTCGGTTATAGATATACTATTACCATCTATAGAAGTCAGATGGATGCTGCACCCTCGCCGACGCCGACGCCGACGCCTGCTGCTGCTGCTCCTGCTGCTCCTGCTGCTCCTGCACCCACGCAGCAGGCTGCGGCAGGCCTACCCGGCGACCAGCCCGCGGAAGTATCTGCACCGAACACCACAGAATCCCAAGCCCCATCCACCAACCCAATCGCATCTGCAATCACAGCAATCACGAACGCCGACGCAGCCTCCGCCACCCCCGAAGAAATTGCCGCCCGCCGTCGTGGCGCCACAATCCTCTTTGTTGGCGTATTCCTACTCATGGTTGGATTCTTTCCTATATTCACAGTAACCCTGATGCTTCCCTTCCTGTACTCGTTCTGGATCCCTCAGATCTATCGCAACGTCACACGAGGCACACGAAAGGCGATCCTCAAGCGCGTCGTTATCGGTACCACTATTACGAGGATGTACATTCCGCTTTACCTGCTGGTATGCCCTGCAAACGTTCTCTTCAGCGAACCAAGCGTTTGGGGTTGGGTGCTGGCGGGATATTTGGTGGTACAGGCGCTTGTGTTGGTCGGGCAGGATTTGATGGGACCGCACTGGTTCTTGCCCAAGAAATGGGTGCCAGAAGACGCGGTTAGGGGATGGGAGTATCACCCTCCCCTAGACAGTGGTCGTGATATCGAGGAAGAAGGGCAAGGGAGGGAATATGGCGACTGCGCCATTTGCCTCACTGCGATTGAAAACAAATCAAAAGCAAGGAGAAGAAACTCCAAAATCCCATCAAACCGCTCAAGCGGTCAAGGATGGTTCTCCAACCTCACCTCCATTTCCTCCTCGCACAACTACAGACGGATCGCTGACGAAAACCCTCAGGCAGAGGACTTCGATCTGGAAGATGAGACTATGCATCAAACCTATCCACCAGAGAAACTTGCCAGCGGGACAAACCTTTCCCACTTCCACCCGCACAGGTACGCCAGAGCGGGCAGTACCGGGACCCATAGCAGTCTAGCGCGAAAATTGCGCTCCAATCTAGCCAAACTCATCCGCACCTCGTTACGCTGGAAACACGACCTAGGTACCGCTTCCAGCATCGTGACCAGAGGTAGCACGAGGAGGAGGATGGACGTGATGCAAGCACCTTGTCAGCATGCTTTCCATACCGAATGCTTGGAGAGATGGTTGGAGATTAAGAACGAGTGTCCGAGCTGTCGCAGTGTCTTGCCTCCTGTATAGCAATTTAGATTTGCATCCGAACCGATGCGTCGGGAATCAATTCATGTCGATACGTGCTCCGAGCTTCGCAGAGCGGTAGGATTGGCTTGTTCGTGGGAGCAGGTGATGACTGAAGATGCGTAGATTGATGTGTGTGCATGTGGTTTTTGGTACAATGTTTTCCATGAAGGAGGGTATATGATGTTTGTTTGGGTGAGTGCATATGCTGTGAGTATATGGGTGTTGGATCCGGAAGAAAAAGTGTGTTGATGGAGGAGCATGTTGAAGAGCGCTCGTGACTGAAGTTGGCCGACTATGCCAGAGCAAAAGAAACACTCTTCCTCTGCTTCTTGTCCGTCTTCGCTTTCACCCCTGCATTGTTGTCGTTTCCATCAAGCTGTGCCCTCTCTTTCCTCTTTTCCTTTCTCAACTTTGCCTTGTCTCTTTTTTGAGCCTTGAGTTCGGCCTTGATTTCGGCCTTACTCTTTGCCCTAGCCTCGGGCCGAATCGTTGCGGTACTTTTTTCCTTCTTCCTCTCTGCACTTTGCTGTTTTTTCAGCTGATGGGCTTTGACTTTGACTTTCTTGTCTTCGATACGCTTGTGGTCGAGTTCGGACTTGGCATCGGTAATGGATTGGGAGAGAGAGAGGAGATGGGCGATACCCGAGTCCTCGGCGAATTTCTTCTTTTGCTTGCCTGGTCCCGGTGCTGAGGCTGGTTTCTTTGGTGCTGTCACTGCCATACTGTAGATGTTTGGATTGATACGAGAGAGAGAGAGAGAGAGAGAGAGAGAGAGAGAGAGAGAGAGAGAGAGAGAAATGGGAATATCAGAGTGGGGCGGGGGGAGGACGAAGAAGAAGAAAGAACGAAAAAGTGTGGAGAATCAAAAGGCGAAATTTGTTGGCCAACTCTCGGAATTCGGCGCTAGAGAAAAGCGCATCGGCCCGATGCGGTGCAAAGGGCTGGTTGTGAATTTCGATATGTCGTGATGGGCCATGTGGCATGTGGCATACTGATCAGCTTACAGTCGCAATCGACTTGCCAAGTCCTTTGGCCGATGCCTTGTTTGCGTCGGATGATAGACACAGCCCAAGCGGTCAACCCTCGGGAGACGTCATTTTACCAAAAAGGCTAGATGGCGTGGGAAGTGCCGACAGCATCTCGGGGATAAGCCGACTTTGCTCCTTTTGATTGCGACAGAAATGCGACAGCAGTGGGCGGATTGGATGCGTTTTCAGCAGTGATAAGCTAGAATCGTGGGAAAGATGGATCTGGAAAGCGTCACATTTGAAATGGCTTTTCTTACACTTTTGGATTGGCTTTGAATTCAAGCTAGACTCCCGCCGGTCAGAGGAGAAGAAGAAAGGAAGAACAAGACAATGATGATGATGATCCCTTTGAGTTGAGGTGTCGGGGTTTGGCGTGACTTGGCTCGTTCTGCGATCCGCCTGTTTCTACACGGGAGGCTCTAGCTGGCTGGCTCAAGAGGTTGCGTGTTGGTCGAGGCTCGTCATCCGTTGTCGAGATTTTCGAACAAAAAATTCGGATCTGTCAACCGACGCTCGCCAGCCGCCCTGAAACAGAGAGGCTGAGCTATTTTTCTCTCCTTGCTTTTTGGGCCTTTGCCCTGACGCTGACGCTCAAGCTGATTTACCCCACTCAGCGTGCCTTGGCTGCCTGAGCGTGCCTGTCGACCGAGGACACGCACTTTCCCGCACAGCAACTGCACAGCACGGCAACTCAAAAACTGCACACCCAAACCTGCACTGCACATCTCGAGCCGCTCCGTGGGCCGACCAGCCTTTTGCTTGTCATCACTCCCTCCAGTTCCAATCCTCCTCCTCCTCCTCCTCCTCCTCCTTCTCCTCTTCCTCTGGCTCCACCACTACCACCAACATTGACCCTGACAAGAGTAGGCGTAGCTGGCGTCAATCTATTTCCTGCCTTTTACTGGTCTCTCTCTCTCTCTCTCTCTCCAATAGTCAATCTTGCTCCACTGTAAGCTCGATCAGCCGACAGTCATCTGGAGGACCCTATTCTCGCTTTCGCATAGCTTTGTCGCGAGCCCGATTGTCCTGTCCAAATCAAGGCTCATCGCATCATCTCTGCGACTTGCCTTCAGGATAACATCACCGTTTCCGTTCAGACCCTCAACGCCCCTTGTGCCTTCATCCTTCATCCACTCTCGTGCATTTTCCACATGGCCGTCGCCTTCCCTTTATCCTAACAACCTCGACGCCATTCGACCTCAGCGTATCCATCACGCCATCGTCAGATGTCGCCTCAACCCGCCGACAACAATAACAACAACAACAATTCTTCCTCATCGTCTTCAGCAGCAAACAGACAGAGCCTGGTAGACGCTTCCTCCCCCTCACGTCTTCCCTTTTACGCTCGATTCGGTCGTCGTCCAAGGACTGCCAGCAACGCCAACCAAGCCTCGTTTGCTGCTAGCACTTCCAACCTCTTGTCTCCTTCCGCCGCCGGTGGTTCCAGCTTTTCCGATCTACTCCGCAGCTTTTCTTCCTCGCAAGTGCATCTCTATTCTCCTGCCGATCGCACAGCCGCAGCGTCAGAAGTCAACGCTGCTCGCCCTTCGCGAATCTCGTTGCAGACCAGGGTCACCTCTCCCAATCTTGACAGGTCGAGCCCCAACAACAAACCCGATCCGAGCGCCGTCATGACCAGCACAAACGTATCCTCCAATCAGGCTAACGGTGGTAGTGGCGGTGGCAGCGGTAGCGCTCTCGGTCGCATGTTCCGTCGATACAGCCAGGGAGGCGCCACCCGTGGCGAATCTCAGCGTCCTTCCACTCGTGACCGCGACCGTGACTCGTTCAACGTGCCTCGCAACACCAGCTCTCCCGCCCTCGACAGACAGTCGGCAAGCCCCATGCGTCCATCTACACATTCAGCCGTTGCATCTCCCTCCATCCCTCGCTCTTGTTCGCATAATGCCAACCTGTCCGCTCACCCTCCCAACGATGGCAGTGGTGCCATCTCAGGTTCTCGCACCTTGGCAACCCTACCCTCAGCGTCTCCAGCCGCTGCCGCCACATCATCCCCTCGCCCGACTCATGCGCAAGAGTCGTCCGAGGAAGCCAACCCGGTGGCGCAAGCCAACCAGGCTGCTGCTCCAGTTGCTTCCACAGAGCCAACAGCTGGTGCTGCTCCTACTGCCGGCACGAGCTCACCCGCAGGTTCGCGCCCTCTCAACGGCATGCACCGTATTCGCCTGGTTCCGCATCTCGAGGCAACTCGCTCGCTTCACTTTGAACCCATCGAGCGCGATCTTAAAGAAGGTGCCGGCGCCGTAAAGGTCGGACGCTTCACAGACCGACAGCCTTCGACCCGCGATCCAGTGTTAGCTACTCTTGCCGGTGCCGGTGCAGGTCACGAAGCATCTTCATCTGGCGAGTTCGGCTCGATACTGCCCACACAATCGAATCGAGGCCAGCCTGGTGCTCGCGGCGGAGCCATCCCCATCAGCGGCAGCAATGGTGGCGGAGGTCGCATCGACTCGTCCCGCATCGCCTTCAAGAGCAAGGTCGTCAGTCGAGGTCACGCCGAAATTTGGTGTGAACCAGGAGGAAAGTTTTTCATCCGCGATACAAAGTCGTCCTCGGGCACTTTCCTCAATCACATTCGCCTTTCGGGGCCCAACATGGAGTCCAGGCCATTTGCCATCAAGGATGGAGACGTTGTGCAGCTCGGTGTCGATTATCAGGGAGGCACCGAAGAAATCTACCGATGCGTCAAGATGCGCGTCGAACTCAACCGTGGCTGGCAACGTGAAGCCAACCAATTCAACGTCAACGCACTGCGCCAATTGCGAGCGCTGCAAGGTACACCGCTTTCGCCTCCCGAAGACAAGGGTAAGGCTGCTTCAACTGCACTCCCGACCAACAGGGAAGTGGTAAGCGTCACAGACTGCTGCATCTGTCTTTTTTCAGTCACAGTCTGCCAGGCACTCTTTATCGCCCCCTGCTCGCACGTCTTCCACTACAAGTGCATTCGACCTTTGCTCAACTTGCATCATCCAGGCTTTTCGTGTCCGCTCTGCCGTACCTTTGCCGATTTGGATGCAGACGTCGAGGAGGACGAAGCATGGCAAGCGGCGCTCATGCAGGAGGCTGCTGCGGCAGAAGCACGCCTTGCGCAAGGAAAGCTTCCGCTCGAAGTGGGAACTCCAGCTGTCGAACTCGATGCTCCAATCGCTGCTGCAGTGCCTCCAACTTTGACGACCGTGCTCCTCAACGGTACTGCTGGCGGCGATGCTGCTGCGACAACAAGCCCTTCGGCCGTCGCTGTCAATGGTGCACCAGTTAGATTGCCGTTGGCATCCACAGCATCACCGCTGTTGACCGATCTGCAGGCCGCGCATGCAAGTGCAAACCCTTCACTGGGTAGAGGTACCGCAGCCTTGAGCAAGCGCAAGAACGATTGGGCACGCCCCGATACTGCAGTGGGTTCTAGTGCGGGTCCATTGGCAGGTGACGAGACATTTGCCGTGGCCGACGCTGCCGAGACCGCAGGCATGTCCGATGACGCTCCGGGTCTTTCCGCTGAACTGGGCGAGATGGTGGTGACGGATCGGCTTCTGAACGAGGATGCCTCAACCCCCGTCGAACCTGCGGCTTCCTCTCTTGCAGCTTCTCTGCATCGAACAGGCCCAGGTGCGAGTGAATCTGGCTCGCCAGTCCGTCGTGGCTCGGGACCCATTGCGATCGGTGGAAGCGAACGAACCCTGCACGCCCACCGAGCGGCGCCCTCTTCGTCCCACTTGGCAGGTCCCGCAGCACTGGGTAGCCTGGAAGAAGGTTGGCCAACCATGGGTGGAGTAGGTGGCTTTTCTCCTGGACTCGATGAATCTGGCACGCCCCTCAACCATACATTCCTAAGCACGCTGGCGGAAGCCCCCCAGGCGACGGCTGCCACCTCGACTCCTTCATCCGCGCGGGATTTTCCGCCAGGCCGATCGGCACCGGCCCAGATACTAGTGCCGGCCATCTCGCCAGTGGGAATCAGCCGACCTCGGCCCACTGAAGAAGGTGCGATCGAGGGTAACATGGAAGCCAATGGTCGTAGGAAACGATCGAGTGATGGTGGCGAGGATGTGGATACGGCAGAGGAAGAGATGGGTGGACCAGCCAGCGGTACTGCGTTTGCCAACGCTGTTGGAGCAGGGCATACCAAGGGCAAGGGTCGACTTGATTCCAAATCCTCGCCCGCTGGAGGTGATATCCACCACGATTTCGCCGTTGCTGGAGATGGGTCGGTCAAGCTCCCCGCCGATGCCATGAATCGATCATCGCCAGCAGCAGCTATCGTCGGCGGCAGATCACCCGGAGGACGGGGTAGAAGCCGTAGCCGTAGCAGAGGCGGCAAAGAAGCGGTGCCCAGCGACTCGGATGATCAGGAAGCGGCCCCGTTCCAGTCGTATGAACATCCACCCGTGCCACGCACAGGTCCGAACCTCAACGCTAGCGCCTACATGTCGCATCAGCTGCATCAGGGACAGAGCCACGGTCAGAATCAGACCAGCAGCGGAGGTAGACAGGCCAGCAGCGATCGTGACCGTGCTGCAGCTGCAGCTGGCGAGAATGCATCCTCTCCAACTTCGCCAGCATCAGAGAGCAAGATGGCTCGGTTCAAACGTCGCATTTCGCATGCCATGTGAGGGCTGACCGAAACAGGCCAGCGTTCTGCACTGAATGCATTCTTACCTTGTCTTAAGCGCCAAGTCAAAGTTTTTTATTTTTTATTTTTTTTTATCTTTTATTCTTTTGCGATAAAGGTGGTCATGACTGCCATTTCTTGTCTGATGTGTGATCGAGGAAGAAATGGAAGTCTCGTTTAAGCTTGATCCCTTGTATTCAGTAGATGGGTGATGTTGCAAAGATGCTGCGGGGTTAGCGTAGCACAGCACGCAATCAAAAAAGGCGCCGCCTGATGGATTCTCTGCGTGAAAATGCGGTGTGCTGAGCCAAAAAGTCGCATTTCTCGGAGTCTGCATAGGCGAGGCAGGAGAGAAGCTGTGTGGAGGCGGGAACTGCAGACAGAGAGAGCACAGCACCGTCACACGCGCGCCTTTAAACACTCAGGGTCCATTATGGGACAAGGAGCCACATTCGTCGACTGAGCTTCTTTCCCTCTCTATCTGATCATCCTCCTTATAGGCGCTGCTACTACAGCTTTCTCCGGCCCTCGTCTCTTCATAATTGCCATTGCAACAGGCTGGAATCCTTCTCGTCGTCCCCTTACGACTGCAAGCCGGGTCGCTCACAGTCTCTTTCCGTCGTTCCTTATCTCATCTCGTTCTGGTGCACATCGCAGCTTCCTGCCTGGCTTCAAACCCATCAAGCCAGCTCGCATTTGTATCTCGATCTTCAGCTAGCGACAGATCTACCCGCCGAGGCCGTTCTTCGGCTCAGCAGTGTAAGCCAAGCCCACAACGAAACATTCCATTTAACGCGATGCAGTAGGGCGGCACCAGCGGATCTCACTCTCGTTACGGTCTGCAGGCTAACGATCGGAGCTCGTCACTTGCTCATCTCCTCCCAACATAGTTCAAGAAGCACCTCGCTCGCAGTCGGCCTGGCTCGACTGCGGGGCTGCGACGAACCGTGCCAGCCATGAGAGTCATTCGAGCCTACGATGGTCGCTCCATCGTCGTGAATCAGCCCCTTTCCCAATTTGCTTCTCTCGATGATCTCCTCGACACTCTTTCGCTCGCGACCGAGATCCCATCCGATGCTATCATCTGCATGACTTCGAATGGCAGCCAGCTTAAACAAGAGCTGCTCGATCGAATCATCCAGCAGACTACCACCTCTCCGTCGGCATCTTCCTCGACTGCTATTGCCAAACCACATCCTTCATCCTCGTCAACACATCAGGTACAGCGACATGACAGCCCGAGCGAGGCAAATGCTCAAGAGTTCTTTGTGTATAATAGAGAATTCCTTTACACCGATCCGACGGAGCTTGCCGCTGAATTGGCCGAGCACGCGGTCCTCGAGCCGGTGCCATCGATACCAGATACCGAGCTCTCCTTTCCTCCCACACCAAAATCGCTCGAAGCGCTAGTCAGCTGGTCAGCAGAGATTGCTGACCTTGTCACAGCGCATGAACATATCTGCCGCGACTTGCTCCAGCGAATCACACTCATCGCTCGCAGTCTTCAAGTTGCATTGGCCAACCTCAGAGACCATGCCGACAACATTGAGAAAGGCGCCAAGGCTCTCATCGACGATGTCGCACAGAAGGAGCTGACCAGAATGCAGACCCTGCTTCAAGGCTACGAACGCGATCTGCGCATCCTCGGCATGGTCTCGATCCACCCTCGTCTCCAGTCGACGAGCGCACAGATGGCCAATGCTGCTGCTGCATCGTCGTCCACCTCTGCACAGAATGGCAACAGCAACGGTCAGTCGGCGGTGACAAAACCAAAGCATCGCACTCTCGGCGATTACATTAGCAAGTCCAAGATGAGCGCGGTCGCAGACGCTTGCAATCGCGTCTACTCTGAGCTTCGCGAACGTATCGAGCGCATCGAGACCGACCTCTCACTCGTTCGCAACGATACGCAGGGCTTGTCCGAGGAGGTAGAGTCGACAACGCCAGAGGTGGCCGACGAGACATATCAACGAGTGTTGGAAGCTGAGACGCGTACACGCCAGCTCCAGGCATTCATCCACTCTACATGCTCACCAGATGCACAAGGCTGGCCCGTGGCCGACAAGATCGATCAGCAGACCTTTGACCAACTCGTCAACAGCTCGAACGAACTGCTGCTGCTGGATGAGGTGGTGCGCGAGGGTGTGCAGCGCTTGACCCAAGACCGCAACGATATCCTCGAACGCAGCCTTCATCTGCTCATCGACATTTCGGGAATCCAGTCCGAGTTCACCGAGACTGGTTCTTTGTTGGCTGCCGTCGACGCCGATCTTCACTCCAACAAGCTCGATGGCTTTAAGCACCTCAATCGTCTCAAGAACATGCTCTGGGCTTATGGTGCCACCGTCGTCGAGGTTGTCAGGCGACGCGAATTTGCAAAACACTTTCTGGGCAAGTCGCAGTCGCTCGCTGAGCTCATGGCCAAGCTGTCGGCTTCAGAATGGAAGCGTAGACAATTCTACCGCAGCGACGTGTCATCGCTCTTGCCGTGGGAGGTCAAAGGCATGGACGACAAGCCACCGAGTCTCGAAATCACCACACCACGTGTCAGTAGCGAAGGCATGGCCGATCTCGGACTTGATGACCTGAAGGCGCTCTATGAACTGCTGGACCAAGTCGACCTCCGACTGCGCGAAGATGCTCAAGGAACCGAAGGGGCAGCTAGCCCTATTCCTGAA
This sequence comes from Ustilago trichophora, assembly GCA_900323505.1. NCBI lineage: Eukaryota > Fungi > Basidiomycota > Ustilaginomycetes > Ustilaginales > Ustilaginaceae > Ustilago > Ustilago trichophora. The sequence goes on along the minus strand of OOIN01000014.1, from coordinate 710,578 downwards.
GTGAAAGCTGCCTTGCAATCCCTCGCCGCAGCTTTGCAGGATCTGGACGACGAGTTCATCCACCTCGTCTATCACCAGCTCCTCAATCGAGAAGACGAAGAGGAGGGATCGGATGAGGAAGGTGATGACACTGGGTCCGACACTTCGATCCGAGCACGGAGGCGGCTGCGACGTCGTCAACGCCTGACTGCGTCACTGGCGGCGGCCAACGACCAAGAGCTGGCACAGCTTCGAAGCGAGCTCGCTGCGATCAAGGCAGCCAAGGAGGAAGCTGAAAGAACATTCAAAGCTGACAACGAGACCCGCACTTTGGGCCTCAAGGCTGAAGTCGAAACGCTCAAGCGTCAAGTCGAGACTGCCAAGTCGGACGTCTACAAACTCGAGGCTGAGAAGCGCGAAGCTTTCGGCAAGATCGATGCGATAGGTGCTGATCTTGAGCTCGAACGCGAGCGTAGGCTCAACATGGTCGACGAGGTCAATCAGTTGCGTCGAGACTTGGAGCAGAGCCATCGCACCGAGGCGGAAGCCAGGCAGGAAGCCATGGAAGAAGCTGATCGCGTCGCCGAGCTCGAGGCACAGGCCCATGAGCTGCACGTCGAGCTCGAAGAGGCAAAGAGTGCAAGAATCGACGCAAGCAATCGCATCGAGGCATTGCTCAGCGAGGGATCCAGCGCCGAAGGCGAATTGCGAACTGCTCAGGCTCGCATTGACGAGTTGACTGTGCAGCTCTCGAACGCACATGCTGAAGCGGCGAAAGCACGTGAAGCTGCCGCCGAAGTCGAGGCTGCCAAGGAGCGCCAAATCCGATCCTACCGTGCCGAGGCAGATGGCGATCGTGCAATCCTGGAGGAGAAGGTGCGAGCGCTCGAGACCGACTTGGACGCCAAAGGGAAGCTTCTCGAGAAGCAAGCCACCATCGCTACTCGCGCCGAGCAGAGTCGCATTCCTGACCGTGAAGCTATCGAGCTTCTCCGTGGTCAGCTGCGCGCTGCCGACGTTGCCCACGAGGAGATTGTTCGAGAGATGGATCGTGCCAAGGAGCTTGCTGATGAAGCCGAAGCGGCACGCAGGGAAGTGGAAGCCAGTCGGCAGCTGTTGCTCGAGCGAACGCGTGGACTGCTCGCCAAGACGAGCTTGTTGCGCAAGACGGTTCGAGCCATGCCCACACACACGTCATCGCGTCAAGCGTCGTCCTCCAACACAGCACCTGCTGCTAACAACAACAACAACAACAACAACAACAACAACAAAAGCAGCACCAGCAGCAGTAGCAACAACGCTTCCTCTGCGCTGGCAATGTCGTCCGGCGCCGCCATGGCCGCACAGCGTGCTATTGCTGCCTCCACCGGCAGTCTTTCGGTGTCCGAGCTGTCCGAGTCGCAACGACAGGCGGCTTTGGACGCTTTCGACGCCGAAGCCGAGGGTGCCACCGTGGAGACGACGCTGGAAGCATTGCGTGCCTTTGATGTGTCCGAGATGTACGATGAGGTCAAGGGCAAGCTGGACTCCCTCAGTGTGGTGGTGCGCAAATGGCAAAAGGCCTGGAAGTCGGCCAACGAGAAAGCGAACAAGGCCAACGCCGCATCCAAGGACAAGATCGCTTTCAAGAACTTCCAAGTGGGCGATCTTGCGCTCTTCTTGCCGACCCGCAGCTCGAACCTTGCTTCAAAGCCGTGGGCGGCATTCAACATCAGCGCTCCTCACTTTTTCCTCAACGCCAGAGGTCCGCTTGCAGAGCAGCTGAAGGTGAAAGAATGGATCGTCGCTCGAATCACCACAATCAATGCCCGCGTCGTTCCCAGCCCCAACGACAGCAAAACAGAGGATAAGGGCGAGGCGGCGGAGGACCCCAACCCCTTCCGCCTACCCGACGGTGTCCGATTCTTTATGCTCGATGCAGAGACCTACAGTGGCCTCAGCTCAGCAGCGCCTTCTTTGAGGAGCAGGAGAAGCTCTTCGGCTGCCGTTGCGGCAAGCAGCAACACCGCTGCCGATGCTGGTCATGCAAACGGTCGATCTTTGGATAAAAAGGCTGCTCCAAGCCATCCCAGGAGTCGAAGCGAGGGTACTCTGACTGTGCTCAAGGATCTTGCCGAAGACGACCAGCGAGAAGCTGGAAAACAATCCTCTCCTGTACGCCTCACCGCCGAGCCCGCTCACCTGAGGGATGTCGCAGAGGAAGCTGGCGATGTTTCGTCCTCCAAGGCGATGGAAGACCGCCAAGTTGGTCCAGATGACGATCCCACAGGGCAGACAAGCGGCTTTTCCCTGAGGTCCGACAAGCTCGATGTACCTGAGCAATCGACTCCGCCAATGCAGACGCCCAACACTTCGCCTCGAATTGGCTCTGGTGCCGTTCTCTCAGCGCCTGCCTCTGCTGAGACCAGTAGAATCGCAGGCAGTAATGGCGACAGGGCCCAGCAACCCAGCCTCAGTGTAGAACCCCGTTCTGCCAGCTCCGCCTCGGGCTTGACACGTGCAATGAGAAGCGTTTCGCCAGCTTCGTCCTTGCGAGCAGAGAGCGCTCTCAGCAGCGGTGCTGGGATTGGACGATGGAGAGCCAGCTCTTCGGCTTCTGCCAATGCTGCACAGTGGCCCTCGCGTAGCATCACGGGCATTGCCGAAGAGGCCGATGGACGCAAACGTGATGGCAACGATGGAGACGCCTCGAGCACTACAGGCTCCACAAGTCATCGATCTACCTTGATCGAGCACGCCACGATGGCACCTGCATTTGGCCGCAAGCCCAACAAGCGTCGTACTGCGCGTCTGCAGGGCGGCACCGAGAGTCCCGATGGCGGATCGGTGGATAGCCGTGGAGTCACGTCTGCACCTGCATCGCAGAGCCGATCGGAGGGCATTGCGATCCGAATGGTTCGCCCGATGCAGTCAGATCTGGCGGAAACGGCCGTCTCGAACCCTTTCTCACAGTCGCCAGGTCCAGCGTCGTTTCCGGCTGACCGAGATGGGATGGGAACGCTGGGCCGTGCTCAGGCACGACGCAAGTCGAGTCTGCACATTAGCACCTCTGCATCTGCAGTCGATGGAGGGAGTCAGCGAAATGACGGTTCCACGGGGAAGAGTGATGCACCCAAGATTCAGCGATGGCCAAGCGATGCAGCGTCCAAGGCCTCGCAGCGGACGCCTTCTTCGACGTCGACCGCGTCTGCAACGAATCCAGCCGGTGGCATTCGCATCAATGGGCGGAGCATCGTCTTTGATACGGTCGGACCATCGGGTGCTCACCGTCGACAGGCTTCGTCATCGTCTTCTGTGGCGACCACTGCTGTGACCACGGCACATGCGATTCCGGGTGCCTTCCCTTCGTCTTTCTCTTCCTCGGGGTCGCTTGCCGGTCCTTCGTCGCCTCAGGTCGGTGTAGTGGGAGCTGATGAGGCGGGATCATCTTTGGCGTCTCGTCAACCCTGGCGTTCCCCCAGCTTCAGCGGTATCGGCACAATCCCATCCACCCGTCCCGCACTCGCATCGACACAAAAGCCTTCCTTCCTAAGCCAGACATTGGGACGCTTCACCGGAGCTGCTGCGCAGGCTGTCCAAGCACCTCCTTTCGCGCCCATTGCTAGCGAGAGCGAAACGGCGGGCAAACAAAGCTACGGTCGTAACTCGCAGTCGCGGCCATCGCTGTTCCAGGCTGTTGCGCCTATGCATGACGGCAGCACCGAAAGAGACAGCGCATCGGCAACACCGACACAGACACAGACACAGGCACATAAGGGTACGCCCGAATCGACGCTATCAGGAGTTTCGGGCTTCTCAAATGTGTCTAGTACGAGCGCAGAGGGGATGCTGAAACGGTTGCATGGGCAGGGTTCGCAGCGGCAATAAGGGACTTGTGTGTCTAAAAGCCAGACGAAAGTCAACTCTATTCATGAAAGCTAGCTATGCAGCGGTTTTGAAGAGTCACCTTTCAATCCAAGGAATTCAATCTTGATCAGCTCGAAATGTGACTTTTTTGGGGTGAAAGCGAGCCGTGGACACAGACATCTAGCGTGTAGCGCTGTGAGAAAGCCATGCTGGGCCGGAAAAAAAAAGGTCGTGTTATGTGGAATTGATGGCGAGTCAAAACGGAATCTAATGTACATATACCGGGAAGAGCATGAAAAAGTCGAGGGCTGGAAAGGGTGAGATGAAGAGAGATGCGAGGTAAGTGAGGATGCTGGCGACTGTAATTAGACAGCGAGGGCGACCTGGTCGCTGAGGGACTGAACCTGTTTATGAAGACCTGCATAATCTTCTGCGTAATCCTCCTTTGGCTTTGATGCGTCTTTACCCTTTGCGGCCGCCTTTTTGCCACCGTTGGGGACGATCATGACGCAGCTTGTTGGTCTCTTTGTAGCGCTTGCTGCTCCGAGGGCTTCTTTGCTGTTTACAAAGATGTATGGGTTGCTTGTGTCTTCGCAAAGAACGGGGATGTGAGAGAGGATGTCGATTGGGCTGATGTCTCCTGCGAGGACTACGAGGCCTTTTTCACCCTTGCGCAAGGCTTTAACGACTTCTTTAACACCGCGTTTGACGTGACCGCGAGACTTGGAGGCCTTTTTGGTCAGCTTGAAGAGCTTCTTGCTCATTTTGGGTGCAGCGAGGGGTTGGGCGATAGCAGAGATGTTTTCGGATGAATCGACATCTTCATCTTCGGATCCAGCATCGTCGGCGGTGACTTCGACCTTGATCTTTTTCTCCTTCTTTTCCTTCTTGGAGGATTTGGAGGGAGTAGCTTCGACGTCGGTGACATCGACGTCCATAGCGGCGACTTCGGACTTGCGCTTGGACTTTTTGTCCTTCTTGGATTCGTCTTTGGCCATCGTGAAAGTAAAGCGGGATGGGTGCAGTTGATGTAGCGGACGGTGAGGGTGATGTTGAGGGTGAGGATGAGGGTGAAGTGGTGTGGAGATCAGGGTTGAAGGTGAGAAGTCGAGAAAAAGTCAAAAACTGCAAGAAGATCCGCTCTGACTTTTCGCTCACAAAGGCCGCACGCCGCGCCTCTTGTGCACTTGAAATTTTGTCCTTTTCGCGGGCAAAGTGGAAATTTCTTGTTCGGCTCAACAACAAATTCGAAGACAGATAGGGTCTAACATTTTTACCAAAAAACTAAAGATCGTCGATCACGAGACCAAGAGCCACGCTTTTTCGTACGAACCTTTGCGGGAAAAAAATCTCTACTGCGAAGGGTAACCGCAGTTTTCTTCTTCCACTCTTCCGACGCACAAAGAGAGAGAGAGAGAGAGAGAATAAAAAATGCAGCACTACACACACAAGACGGACTCTCCTCAAAGCAATCTTCTTTTTTTCCCTCTTCACCTCGACACCATCATCACTCTCCACCAGCCATGGTCGCGAGTATGCCCGCCGGTCGGTGCATTCTCATCACATCACCACTTCACACTTTGCTACTATCAAAATAGCTTAGCTCCTCATTCCGTCTACTCTCTTTCAACCTTTTCTCACTGCGTAAGTATCCTTGCTTTGTCAAAGACTGGCCTGGGTCTCTGAAGGATTACAACATACCCGCGCATGATGTTTCCTGATTGCGCAACCAATCAGAAATTTTATACACGAATCAGATGATCAGACTTCGACCCATCGCCTTTTCTTCCTTCTGTAACCCTTTTTCTACAATGGGAAAAGATGTACTGACGACTTTTCTTGTTGTCTTTTGGCTTGATTAGAACGGGCTTGCTCGCTAGCGCCTCTCCTCCATGGCTCGAAGAGATCAACTCATCTTTGTGCTTTGATCGATCAAGGTGTGTAACCTGTCACTTTGACACGGGAAGATGGCATCGCAAAAGCAAATGGGAGATATACTGCAAGCACAAAAACTTTCGACGAACAAAAGGATGCTATAGCATTTTACAAACTAGAGTCTCGCGGTCTTGGTTCGCGTTAACTTCGCAAAGCTTTCTGATTCTACGTCGCCGTGCTGTATCTCTCCTCTAATGCTGCGCGATGCGATCCGATGCGATTCTCCATGCTGTTGCTATGCTTCAGGAAGAAAAGTAGATGCTGACTGGCAGAAAATCTTGGGTCTTTGCTACTGTGGATACGCATAACTTAGCTCACCATGCAATGCGCTCCTTATGCGGTTCGCGCTGTGCAAGCGTCCATGTCGACTCGAGGGCTCGCGTTGACCGGGTTGCGATCCCTTTCGTCGCAGTCGCAGTCGCAGTCGCCGTCGCCGTCGTCGTGCGAAGACAAAAGGATTCTGGTAAGCATCACCTTCACCCCTTTTCATCCACTCTATCCCTATCCCCTCTCCCCCTCTCTTTTTCCACACCATTGCGCATGAACAAGATCGATCTCGATCCATTGCGCTGGCGCCGGTGCACGTGGCGCGGTTAGGAAGTTCGCGCTTCCCTTACCGCGTCCCTAGCACAGTATCGTCTGATTGGGAGCGACATCCTCGACACATGAGGAGGCCACGAGCCTGCTCTAACGGGCGGGCGAGTGGACGTGTAAAAAACGCGACAACCCTGGCGGCGGCTTGCCTAGATCAATGTGCCCTCGTCACCTCTTCGCCTGTGTTGCGCCTTACCTTTCCCGCCTTCTTCCTTTTTCTTTCAGAAAGCGGAGGGAGGAAATGGTTGGAGGTTTGTGCGCCGGGATGAATGTACTTGTGGCTGGCACCCTAATTTCATAGCACTTGGAGTCAGGTACTATGTACCAATGCTTGTTTGAGGCTACAACCTAGGGTCGTCACACTTTTTTTCTTTCTTCCTTTCGCACTCTCAACTTTCTCCTGTTACCCCTCAGCCTGAGGAAGGTTGGTGACTAACACGCATCCGTCTTGATTTGCGCTGGTGTTTGTTTTCTCAAAAGGTTAAGCCTTTGCCTCATGCAAGTTTGGACAAGTTTGCGGGAGGCTTCTTCGCGCCGAATAAGAGCAATCCGTCCCACCATTGCGCGGATTTCAGCGTGATCCTGAAACCTTTTCCCCGTCACCTCACAGACGCAAATGGTCGACTGGACGAGACGAAACTGCTCCCTCACTGGCTGCCACTTCCACCTCATCCTTCCACCCATCAAGGACGTCATCTGCGCCCTCCCTTTTACTACCCCACCCTACCTTGTCTTCCTGATACTATCTCGAAGGAGGCAGGGCAGGACGCGGATCGATGGGAACCACTTGCCCAGCCTCGCGAAACTTCTAAGCTCGCAGGAGACAGCAGACCGATACTAAGGTTTTTTGTCATGTCGACCAAAAAGCGTATCCACAAGCTTGCTGTGATTCGACATCGCACGAGGACCCGTTTGGTGACTGCGTTACGTATGGCGATTGTCCGGCTTCAAGAATCCGATCCGGGTTTGGGGAAAAGTTTGGAGCTACGCAAAAACGTACTCGTGCTCATCGCTAGCCCTTTGGCCTATGCAAAAGCAATGCCGGTGCTCGTGGATGAGATGGAGACTGCAGTGCGCCGCATCACCACCAACCATAACAGACGTGGTCCTCCTCGGTCGTTCAACCGCGCCTCCAGATCAAACCCATCTCCATCCTTCCGGAACCATTCCAACCAAACAACGATTCGCAAGTAAAGCAACACTACACAACACAACAGTAAGTGTCCTCCCAACACACACACACACAACTTAAGGCTGAAGGGAAAAAGTCAAGACGCGGCAGCGAAGATTACATTTGTATCTCCCTCTAAGGAGGGGATGCTGGAAATTACCGTCCGATTTTTGCTTTATGATGGACAATTTTTAGGCTGTTTAATGAGCTTTTTTTCTCGCATCTTGCTCCTTTACCCTTTCACCTTTTTTTTTGATGTTGATTGGGAAATGAGATGGCTGACACTTTTCCGTTACGTTACGCTTTTTGATCAGGTATACCCCTTTCAACATTCTCTATGATTTCCCCTTGTGTATCGTGGAAGTTTATGGATTGTAAGTTGACAGTGGATGTGTGTGTTTCTTTTTTTTTTTTTTTTTTTTTCTCTTTGCTCGAATGGCTTACGTTGGGGTTTTTGGAGGGAGGGAAAAGGGGTTAAAATGATGAACATTCAATTTATCACGACGGTCTTCGTACTATATTATGGCGAATCCGCCCTGCCACTAAACCCATTTTTCAGGGCACCCATACTGAATCCCCTTTCCCCCTTCACCCTCCCCCTTCCCGCACAACTGGCCAGTAGGAGGAAGAGAGAGAGAGAGAAACAAGAACCCCCCTTTTTTTTTAAACATAACTAAAGGCTGACGTGACTTTTCATCGCAATTTTGCTTTCTAGCAGACTTTGTTTCATACAGTATACCCATACATATGTACCAAAAAAAACTTGATGATACCCTCTTTGGTCGGTCGATCCAATGGATTAAGGCAAGAAAATCTTTCATGTATGTGAGATATGTTTGTGAGACGTTCAACCATGAAGGCGGCTCACTGATACACTACCTCGACCGAATCACATTAGCAAGTGAGCAATAAAACATCCAACCAAGATCCAGCCAAGTGGACAAAATGGCAAAGTTACAAATCGGCAGTGATACAATACTTAAAGATGGTTTGGACTAGAATTGTGGTGTCCTACGGCGAATTTGGCCTCGTTTGGCACGGCTACTAGGAAAGGTAGGGTTAAAGCATTCAAACGTCTAAATGGCCAACCGAAAACTCCACCTAAAGGCTTGTGATTCCATCTGTCTTCGAAGCGGGTGATTTTGCCTGATTGCTCATTGCGCTGCATGACGACGGTGCTCTGCAACATTCAATCATGATCGAATATGGAAAAAAGATGCATGTCAGTCAGTATCTTGACTATCTTGCTTGGTGTTTTGTTTGTGATTGTAAAAGAGTGGAACTTACGATCATATCCTTGGTCATACCCAAACCTTTGAGCTTGTATCTCTGTTTCTGGACGTATTCCACCAAGTTGGGTTCTTGCTTGATCAACTTCCACTCTAGCGTTTCCGAGTGAGCGAAAGCGGCCGGCATACCGTACCATTGTGCGAGATACTGCCTACTTCCGTGTGCGTGACAAATGGGATCGGCAAAAATGGCGTTGGGACTCCAGCTACGAGCAAAGATAGCAGCACTAGGTTTGGCCGAGAAGAGATCCATTGCGTCTTTGATCAATTGCGCGGTTTCGCTCGAAGGCTCCACAGAAGGGTGTTGGGAAAAGCCGTCGAAAGCTTGATTCTGCGAAGGGAGCGACATCCTGGCGACGGCGGCGGCGGTGGTGGTGGTACTGGTGGAGAAGAAGCGATCGGAGCAAGTAGAGTCTTTGTTGAGATGCGCGGCTGGATGGCCAATGCGAAAATAACGCTGAGATGCAGGGATGGCTGGAGCAAGAGTAGAGCAAGAGGCGCCGGTCAAGGTGGGAAGGATGAGGGCGGTACTAGCCGTAAGGAGGGTGAAAAGTGTACTTCCGATGGGAGATTGCGTTCGAGTATGACCAAGTCCTACAGGCCAAAGTCTCATAGTCTTTCCTTTTTTTTTGTTTTGTTTTGTTTGGATGGTTATGGTATGTGAGGGGGAAAGGATGAGGTGGTTGGATGTCAAGCAGCGAGGGTTTAGATAAAGGGTTTGGCTCTCCCTTTCAAGAGCTCTCTGTATGGCAGTCACGAAGAATGGACCCTCAGTCAGCGTTGGGTTCTCGGCAGCTTTTGTGTGTGACACGATGGCTTTGTGTGGTGATTCATATATACTGTGACTGAGATAGGTGAATATGCCTCCACAAGCTCGCCTCACGTCAGCGCCAGAATCCCGCGGATTTCAGGATTGGTTTGTTATTTTTTTGCTCTCTTTCATTATGTTACGCCGGTTGCTGCTTGCAGAAGGATCAAAAATAAATCGAGCTTTTCTTTTCTTTCTTCTTTTCCTCTTACCGTGCGGTTGGAAGGAACCCAGATTTTTTGGCCTTACTGGAGACTTGACAAAAGCTTCTTTGGAGTGCACTTTTTGCCTGATTTACTCGTCGTGTCATTCCACCAAAGACGTCTCTTGGCCATCATCATCATCAACCTTTCCTAGCTGACCATCGCACAGTGATCTCGCGATACGACAACAACAACAATAATAGTATCAACAACCACAAAAATGGTAGCTTCCGCCACACGCACAGCCTCCAGGGCTTTGTTGCGCTCTGCTACCCGTCGCACCTTGTCCACCTCTTCCACGGTCGCATCCTCCTCTTCTTCCTCCAGCAGTGGAAACACTACCACCTGGCAACCACTGCTTAAACCAGGCGTACTACCAGCATACGACGAAGCACTCTCCTTCCTCTCATCTCATTCCGCCTCTGTTCAAAGTCAAATCTCCACCATCGACAAGGATCATCCCACACTTTCTAACGCGGAAAAATCTGCCCTCAAAGAATCTCTCGAGATCGCAGCCGCGATCAACGATCCATCGCTTCTCTCCACTTTTCAATCTTCCAATCCTACCACTTACGATGCTTCGAACCCCGCTTTTAGACACCTTCGCGAACGTCTTTGGCGTAAGGATTCCGGAGTGCTTGCTAAAGTGATCGAGAGATGTACACTTATGCACGTCTTTCCCGACGTTTTGCCCGGAATTACGCCTACTGTAGACGTTCAGGTCTCGTTTGGTCAAGGTGATGGTTTCACGGATCATATGAGTCAAGGTGGAGATGTTCTTGTAGGTGTATTCGTCGAGGCTAAACAGACAACAAGTGCACCTAAGGTGGATGTTAATGTCTTTCACACAGAGGAAAAGAAATACTCCCTGGTCATTGTAGATCCTGATCAGCCGGATCAAGATTTGGAAAGCTTTAAAACTTCACTTTTGGCTCTTAAGACCGATATTCCTCTCTCCGCCACCTCATCCCCTACTATCGATTTGACCCAAAACATGTCTGTCGATTACATCCCTCCTCATCCACAACAGGGAACACCCTACCACCGTTACACGACAATTCTCTTGGAACAGTCCAACTCCAACACCATCTCTACGCATGAGTTGGACGCAAACAACTTTAACCTTTCCAATTTTATCCAGCAAAATCAGTTGGTACCAGCAGGAATTCACTTTTGGCGTGCAAAATGGACCCCAGAAAGCGCAGATTCCATCTCTCAAATTTACACCAATACTCTAAAACTTGCCGAACCTAAGTATACTCATCCTCCTACCTTGGATAAGATTCGTAAACAGGTTGGCGATATTGGTTCCAAATGGTTCTGAATCATATCAACTTGTTTCTCCCTTTTACTGAAGAGATTGTAGAACTTTGACTAGATTTTCTCAGTCACAACTTGATTTTTTTTTTGAATCCCAAGCTTTTTTTCCCCATTTGATCTCAGCTTAGAGTAACTTATGTCATATGGGTCAAGCGTTGAAAACATACAGTATGGTGTTGAGTCGAGAGGAAGAGGGTTGTGCATTTCGTTGAGATGAGTAAAGAAGTTGCATCCTTTTTTTTTTTTTTTTTTTTCAATCACAAAACATGGACAGATAGACGCACACCCTACAAGGACTCATATATATAACGTTAAAAGGAAATCGTATTTCGAAAGCCAACACAACAGGCAATGTTGCAATTGACACAATGTGAGGAGCGCACAATCCGACTCAAAAAGAAAAGAAAAAAAAGAAATGTTTTGCTCTTCTTTGCTTTAGTGACAGCATCGAGTGCCACAAAGAGGGGGGAAACGATGTGTGTGTGTGTTTTCACCTAAGTCCACAAACCATATTTTTTACTAGGCCAAGTTTGCCAAAGTCGAATGGTTCCATCCTCGCTTCCGCTTGCTGCCAATTCACCATCGGGACTATAACTAACCGCATGAGCAGGTCCATGATGACCCTTATGCAATTCCCTTTCGGTGCCGGATTCAAAATCAAAGATCCTAACCCAACCATCTGCGCTCGAACCCGCCACGAATCGATCCGCTAGTGTAGGATGAAGAGAAGCCGAGCTAACCGGAACGCTGAGCGAATGCTTTTTGCGAACCATACGCGAAGCAGCATCAATGAAATACACATCTTTACCACTCGTCACCGTCAACAACTCTCCGAGAACTCCCGAACTTCGCTCCATCGAAGTAATAGGTTCCGTAAACGACATTTCGGCAATCTTTTCCAAATTGCGAGTATCCCACCAACGAATCACCTTGTCTTCACCTGCACTTACAACGATATGCTCCGCCTCACTGCCTCGATGCCAAACAGAGCTCTTGATCACTCCTTCATGTGCAACCCCTTTACCAGCAGACATCTCGAACAGCAACGCCTCGGCATCAGGTCGCTGCAAATCAAACAGTCGCAATTTTTTCTCGTGACCCGCCGTTACAACCTTGTTGCCCGCCGCATTGATCGCCACGGTACGCACAATGTGGTTGTGGGGGAAAGTGTGAAGGCATTCTCCGGTAAAAGTGTCCCATACTTTGGCAGAGAAATCGGCAGAACCAGTCACCGCGATGGATGCGTCGCCACCGGAAAGCTTGCCACACCATACAGCCCCCTTGTGACCGAGAAAAGTGCCTACCCAATCGCCAAGCCAGTCGCGAAGCATCGGATTGCCATCTTTGCAAGACGAGAGGAGCGAATAAGTGCCATCGTCTTGCAAATCCGAGAATTCAAGATGGACCACTGGTCGAGTGTGACCGCTGCATGTGAGTGGGACCGACTGAGCAAGGTAAAGGGAGAGAAAAGCTGGTTAGTGTCTTTTAAATAGAGGCAAAGGGAGATGGAGACGAGTTGTGTGAGGAAAAAGAACGCACCTTTTGGACCGGTGTCGAAGTCATATTCTCAAGCTAATCCTGGCCTGGAAAGAGTAGGATCCTTGTGCGTATGTTTGCCTAATAAATGCGATGAGACGTGCGCTGGAAAGGCTGGCGTAGCTGACCGGCGACCGATGTCGATGGTGGAACAAACTATGAATTTGTTGTTCTGGTAGGGTGCGACGCTTTTGATTCGAGGGCTTGTTTGGAGCAAAGCCGATATGCAGATGTGATAGAGTTGTACTCGATCGCAGGATGTTGCAGGTTGAAAGGGCGATAACTTGTTACTGTTGATGCACTGTGAGGTTCCGGGTATATCTTGTCGCAAGAAGAGTTGGAGTAGGAGAGACCGAGCAGGGGCTGAGCTGGGGCTGAGCTGAGCTGTGCTGTGCTGAGAGGTGAGAGTTGCTATGAGATGGCGTTCTGAATCACTGCTGATGAAAATGCGTTTCCACTTGAAAAGACGCTATAGGAAGGTGTTAGCAGCGCAAGCGCAAGAATGCAAGTCCGAAGGCAGTTGAGAAAGAAGCTCGAACTAGATACTGGACGCCAAGCGTCGTCGTCGTTGCAATGTGGATTATGTTGCTCGCTGATTCAAAGCGCTGAATCTTGAGTGCAAGCTGTTTGGTCTGGGTAGCCAATGAGATCGGATTCCTGTGCTCTGTGCGATGCTGAGAATGTCGACAGTGCTAGTTTGTGAGGCGTAAAGGAGTCGTCAAAGCTTATTACAGCTGTATGTGGAGAAAAGAGAGGGACCCAACAGATCCCAGTCGACGAATCGCGACAAGAAGAGGATGATGGATGATGTGGTCAAGTGATGATGATGTTGATGTGGTGAGAAGAACGTCAATCTCACATATCGATGGAGCTGTGTGTGTGTGCGTGTGCGTGTGTGTGTGTGTGTGTACAGTATGTGTGTTGAGTTGGCTGAAGCGCCCATTGAATTAAATTTGGGCGGGCGACAATGAGAAAATCAATTCACCTCAATCGACACACACAGAAGCCACACAGAAGACTCTTTTTCTTTTCTTTTTTTATTTGGTGGAACAAGAGGGACGCGTAAAGATCGACTCTTCTTTTGATTCCCGATCGCTGGTGCGCAACCCGATGACATGTGTTCTCTCAACGCACGCACACACACACACACCCTCTCTCTCTCTCTCTCTCTCTCTCTCTCTCTCTCTTTTTCTTCCTCTCTCTACTCTCCAGCTTTCAAGCCAAGCCAAATAACAACAACAACAAAACCGGACCAGTTGGCTTCAGATAATTTTTTTTTACAAGTGCAGTACATGGACCTCAATGGCGGCTGCAACGGCGGCGGCGAAGGCGAAGGCTAGGCCGTCGGCCTCTCCCACTGCGTCTTTTTGGTTACCGTGTGGACATAATACCAACTTCCCAAATTTCTCGACTTTCTCGGCATCCATCCCGGCGGAAGAGGCGGTTCGTCTTCGGACGAAGGTGGCATTTCTGCATCTGTTGCTGCTGTGGTCAATGATTCTGCGATTTTGTCCGCTGCCGTTGCCTGTGTCGTCTGCGTTGCCTGCGTCGTCGTCATCTGCGGCTGCGGCTGCGTAGCTCCGTTCGACTGCTCACCTGTGACCGTCTTGCTTGGCATCTCTGCATCCGCTCCTGCTGCCGAAGTCTTGTCCTTCTTAGCCGGCGTTTTGCTCGGCGATGCCGTGGCCTCTTCCGCGTCTGAATCGGGAAATTCGCCAGTGATCAAGTTGTGCACCTTGCTGCGTGCCATTGCCAGGGCACCTTTGAAGGACGCGGTTCGCGTCCAGGCGTGAACGGTGCCACGCATAGCTTTGACGCAGCCAGACAAGAGACCTGCCACACTCAGTCGTGCTCGAAGGTCAATTTGGGTATCTTCGTCCGCCGCAAGCTTTTTATCGCTAGGCCTCTGCTTGATCTGTTCCGTCACACGCGGGCCGTCGGAATGCATGCCCAGAGACGGGTAGATCCTGCCGGCGACATGGCCGATATTGAGCGAAGTCTCGCATGGAATACGCGACTGGAGACGATCGGTGAGCGAGATCATGACAAATCCTTGGGGCAAGGGTGGCATAGGAGGAAAGCCTGGCTTGCCCGTCAAGATGCTTGGCTGTGGCAATTGTGCTTGCAGCGCCTTGGTCTCCTCCTGTCGCTGCGACGCGTCCATGCCCTCATCATCCTCGAGCTTCTTCACCGCAGCTTCAATGTCGGCCTTGATCGCGTTATATTTCGATTGCACCATCACTTGAAAAATCTCACCCGCAACGCGAACCGTCTTGGGGATCCTCGGATCTTCATAGATGGCAGCAAGCTGAAGTACGTATGACCCGTCTTCATCGAGGATGACCGCAGCCGGATCGGGCGCGCCCGGCTGCTTGTCGGCCGCCAGCATCGTATTGAGCTGGCGCTGCAGCTTTTTCAGGTCGTTATTGGCCAGCTTGAGACGTACCACATCACCGACCCAGATTCGCTCCAGACCAAAGTAGATGCCCTGGTAGTATCGCATGCCCAGTGGCAGCTGTTTGTCGCCATCACCTGCAGCAGCACCTAGATCACGCAGCACTCCTTCGGGCGTATCCGAGCCAGAGTAGGCGTCGGTCAAACTGTACAGATTGCGAAGTACGGCCGCTGCCTCGACAGCGAACCCGAAGGCCACGATCGACTTTGTGAAGTCCGGTGCAGGCAGGTCCGGCTGCCTCGACAAGTTCAAGTGAGGGTATTCACCCTCCTTGAAAAGCCAAGGATGATCTTCACGGGTGCCGAGGTCGCTCTCGATGAGTTCGTTGGGAATGAGACCGACCAAGTACGGAGTAAGCGAGCTCTCTGGCACCTTGGCCTTCTCCATGGTGCCGAAGAAGGTGACCTGATACGACATGGATTGAATGATAGAGCTACCACCCAGAATGGGAGGCGAGGTGGCACGCTGCGTGGGCGCCGAGACGGCCTCGAGGCTCGTCTTTTTGCCGTCTTCATCTGCATAGTAGCCAAGCGCCGAGGTAAACTCGACCGCTGGATCCACGATGACCGCAGGCCAGGCGGTGATCTTCCTCGTCGGATAGGTAGGGTCTACCACGGGCTCGTCGAGCTCGCACCACACCACCTCTCCGACCCGGAAGCGTTCCTTTTCGCCTCGTTTCAGCTCGTGCATGACCTCTTGGTCACGCTGCGGAACCGAGGCGATGGTCACGCCGGGAACGAGACGCCTCATTTCGACTCCGCGCACAGTGATCGAAGTTTGGTTTTGGATCTCGACGCCTTCTGCATTAGGCTTTCGACCGCGTCGACCGGCTGTGGCAGCGGTAGAAGCACTGATGGGCTCGCCTTTGCGCTTCACACCTTGTGCTGGCTTCTTTGGCGTACCATCGCCTCCCGTGGAAGTGCGAGGACCCTTGTGGCAGTATTTGCACCTGCAGTTGGCAGGATTCATGTCGGGATCCATGAGAAGCCATACGAAATGGTCCAACACCTCCTTGGTGGAGCGGAAGCGGTGTCCCTGGCTTCCGAACATGTATGGATCCGTGCGGGGATCGTTGGCTGGTCCTTTGCGCTGCTCGGCAAAGTGGTAGTTTTCGGGAAAGTCATACAGCTTCCATTTCGCTTTTGAACGGGAGAGAGTGGGTAGCTTAAAGAATTGAGCAAGCTGTTCACCCAACGCGGAGCGCCAAGTGTCGTGCCTCTTCTCCTCGCGCTTAAAGATGTGGTAGTAATTGACTTCTGGGTCGGTTTTGGGAGGAACAACCGTGTTGGGTGGACCATAGTTTGCATCTCCGTCCGAACGCGGAAACTTGATGAAGCCATCGGCACGGAAGATTTCTTCGTCCCGCGCGACTTCTTCTGGGGATAACATCTCTGTGATATGCCGAGCCGAAGAGTGTGTCAAGAGTGTGTGTTGCGGAGCAGCGCTAGACGGACGCGATAAAAGCCAGTTGGCGATGAATGGCTCTACCTGATCGCCGCTGCTGAGTCTGATTGGCGAATTTGTTGCAGTGCGGGTTGGATGCTGCGCTCAGGAAGAAGGGCGGCAGGGTTGCGGCGGGCGTTGATTCAGGTGTGCTCCCCAGAGCAGAAGCGATCGAAGCGAGCGAGCTACTCGGCCTCACTGAGTCGTCGATATGACTATGGAGAACGTACAAGTGTGTCGTGGATACAGTTCTGATGGCTACAGAAAGAGTGGAACCAAAGACGAGGCGTGTAGACAGGCTCTTCTGCTGGATGGGGATTGTTTGGGTGGAAGCCGAAAAGGTATCGATGTGTGTGCGAAGGAGGTTGATGGGATGCGGGATGGAAGGAAGGAAAGATGTGAAGAGTTGGTCACAGCGCACTTTCGGAATGCGGAAATGTGCAAGTGAGGAAATGGTCTGTGTCGCGTTGCGTACGGCGCCGACGCGCAGCCAACACCCCAAAAAAAAAAAAAAAAAAAAAAAAAAAAAGAAAAAGAAAAGAAAAAAAAAAGGGAAAAGTGGAGAGCGACACACGGCTTTCTCGCCAAATGAGCCTTTTCTGGAAGCTTTCAGTTCCGCACCACTTCGCACACCGTACAGTACTGTACAGTGGGATGTTGTGCTTTGTGCGCCATGCGCAGTCCATTTATCACTTCCGCACACATATTCAGGCTCACACTCACATCTCACATCAACCTTGACACAATCAGAAGAGGAAGCGCGAGAGGATGGATGCGTTCGGATTGCGGTGCGGAGAGATGTCTTGGTGACAAAGCTATGTGAACAAGGGGAGTGCAGAAAAAGGCTTGGGCTCTCTTTGAAACAATGCAAGGGTATATGATCGCCATCGTATCGCATCAGCCATCGCAATCGGCTGACTAGCGGAAATTGGTCCAGCAATCTTGAAAACGAATCAAGTGACAAAGTACAACAAGAAGCAAAGATTGCGGATCAAAAGTCGGTAGCGTTTTGTTCCTGCTGTGCCCTCCTGAGTGTGCGGGTCTCTTTGGCAATCGCATTGCAGTGCTTCTCAAACAGCTGCACAAAGGGCTTCAAGCTGGTCTTTTCCCAATCCTGTTTGACCGTAGCCCCCGCATTGTCAGCTGATGTTGACGAGATTTCGTTCTTGTAGTTGCTCTTGACCGCCGGTGTAGCCTCCTTGTGAGAGGCCTCGTACGCGTTGAGCTCCCTCAGCAACTGTGCCACGGTTGGGCAGCCGGCCTCGGGGTCAAAGTCAAACACTTTGGACGGTTCGAGTGGGACACAAACTCTGCCTGTCGCCGGATGTACGACAAAGGGCGACTTGAGAAGATGGTTGAGATGCTTTGACACCTCTGCGTCGATACGCGGGTAGGTGTATTGGAGGATAATGTCCTCGAGGCAAGGGCGCCAGATTCGCTCGCTCTTGTATTCTCCTGCTCGCTGTGCGCTTTCCATCACGTCTTGCCACTTGTCGAGACTGGATCGGCTCGAGGAGCGTTCCCATTTCGAGCGCAACTTTTCGATGGCTTCCGCCTCGGACGAGGGGAGCAGCTGGAGGAGGACGTTCCACTGTTCCGACGAGCGGAAGCAATCTTGGTCCTTGAGAACCGTGTCGACGAATGCGAGTTTCAGAGGTCCGCTCTCACTGCCTTCTCCTCCGATCGCTCGTCGTAAGCTCGGGTGCAAACTCCTACCACCGGCGCTGCCCATCCAGCCAGCGTCGACCTTCTTGACTGCGTTGGCACCGCCTTTGATCACCTCAAGCCAACCGACGATGGCCTTACGCGCATCGTCAGCAAGCTCAAACGCCTGCTTATCGGAAATCCAGCAATGGATACCACGTCGACCCGAGTACACCCAGAGCAGATGCTTGAATCCAAAGTCGTCCCTCAGTGCCTCGTCAAGCACTTGCACAGCGACTGCGATGAACGCCCAGCACCGCTTGCAGATGCCTTTGCCGGAGCAGCACGTTCGCACCTCGTCGTAGTCGGTCATGTCGATATCGAATACGAGTTCGCGCTGTACCGGCTTGAACGATGCTTTCTGCACTGTCTTTCTGTCCTTGGGCTTGGCAGTGTAGACGGGCCCAATTTCGAAACGGGCAGGATTGAGACGACAGACTTCCTTCTTGAGCTCGTCGGCGGTCGAGAACGAGTTGTAACGCAGGTAGGCTTCGTTCTGCAGGGTGAAGGCAAACTCGCGGTGGGTGAAGCATTTGGTTGCGCTCATGTGTGGGAGATCGTGGTTGAGCCAGGAAAAGAGCTGCTTCCATGGAAAGAGTCGACGGTAGAAGCTGAGCATCGACATGGGGTCGGACGAGTCACGGATCTCGATGGCCCGTTCGTCGATCGACGTAAAAGCGTGATCGTCGAGGTCATCGTCCAAGTCCATATCGGGAGGAGGAGGACGAGCGGCTGGGAGCGCCGACGAGGACGCCATGACTGCGGCAGAGGCCATTGTAAGCAGATATCACTCGATTGAGTCGTCGAGCTTGATGCCGAAATAGCTCGCGGAGAGTGTAACAGATGGTGTGTTGATGGATCAGAAAGGCAAGTGATGAGGACAAGCACGGCAGATGTGTTGTTTGAGCTGAGTCAAGTTGAAGAGTGTGTTGTACAGTGCGCATCCAGGAAGAGCGCGTTGTGGATTTGTGTGCTGTGTGTGCTGTGTGCTGTGTGCTGTGTGCTGTGTGTGCTTCTCAAGAGAGTGTCAGGCGCGTCTCTTTCTTTCTTCTTTCTGTTTTCTTGAGCTGTCCGTCGAGTAAATTGGCGTTTTTACTTTTCGTGAGACGCGTCCATCGCATCGGTGTGTTTGTTGCCAAAATGAAATCGGGGCAGAAGGGTTCACTCGTGGCTCGGGCCAACGCTGTGCTGCTTGACATCGTCATTTGGCTGCATCGGCCAATTGTCCGGCCATGGCTTTCCATAGCCGAGAACATCCTGTACAGTACAGTACTGTACTGTACTGCATCCTCAACCCTGTCTCCTCATCACCACAACTCGCCTGCTTTCACTACAGAACGGCTCATCAAACTTGATCATGGTGCCGTACAATGGAGCTCGCACAAAGGTGCAGCTCAAGCTCACCATCCAGCGATGCAAGATGCTTCAAGAGAAGAAGGTAAGCAGTGCGTTCCGTCTCGCAATTGCGTCCTTGAAATACATGCTGACACTCTTCCTCCTGTGCTCTCACGTCCATTTCACTACCGACTGGTTGCAGGAGGCAATGGCAAAACAGGCCCGACGCGATATCTCTGCTCTAGTTGAAAAAGGCAAGCTCGAAACAGCACGCATCAAAACCGAAGGCATCATCTCGGAAGACATCCATCTCGAGCTCCTCGAACTTATGGAACTCTACGCAGAGACCTTGCTGGCTCGATTTGCCCTTCTTGATATGCCCACTCGCGAGCCAGACCTCAGCATCATGCCCGCGCTCACCTCCATCATCCACGCTGCACCGCGCACCGAGCTCAAGGAGCTTCACGTCTTGCGCGAAATGCTCATGGCCAAGTTTGGCAGAGAATTCGCACAGGATGTGATGGATAATAAAGACTCGTGCGTCCCAGAGCGAGTCATGGCAAAGTTGCTCGTAGAAGCACCGGATCCGAAGCTGGTCGACTTGTATATCTTTGAGATTTGCAAGGCATACGATGTGTCTTTCTCTTCACCACATCTGCCGGAGACAAAAGTGGAGGAAGAGGCGGAAGAAGAGGCAAAAGTGGAAGAAGAGGTGACGACAAACGGCAATGATGCAGGAAGGTCTGACGCCAAGGTCAAGTCGGAAAAGGACGCAAACACGTATGGTGCCAAGAAGTCAGATGGTACGATGGGAGACGCAAAGGACAAGCCGAGCGCACCACCACGCAACAAGACCGAAAAGGAAGAGGTCGACTCGCTAGAGGCCCGCTTTGCCGCGCTCAAGCGTCGTTGAGCCAACTATTCGGCATTGGACTCATTCATCCAACGGGCACCGCACTGTCAATACAGCCATGGAAAATGGAGACAATATCGTTGATTGTGAGGATCGAGGGTATATCAGATATGAATGCGATGGTACAACTACAACTTGGCGCGATCTTACTGAGCTGCTTGAGGTTGCGGCTGGGCACTAGCCAGAGGCGATTGCTTTGCGGCATCCCGGAGTCTTTGCAGAGTACGTGCCTCGTACGCCTTGGAGTATACAGTTGCGGATGATGTTTTCGAGGTATCCTGCGATGAGCTGTGTGATTCCTTTTCTGCCTTCGCCTCTGGCTGGACGTTGGCGTGCAACTTTGTGGTCGGGCGGACACGGCCAACATCGCTCGGTCGTAGAACGCCGTGGTCTCTATACCACTGAACTCTCTTTGGCTCGACATACACCTTGTCTCTTGCATCGCTCCCATCACTGCGCTGCTTCTTGGTATAATTGGCCCAGCCAATAAAGCTTTCCTCGAGCAGCCCAGTACATCGCATCTCACCACCAGTAACCACTGCCTGCCAAGCATCCTGCAGCCTCTTGAATGTAGCCAAAGCCATGAGCTCTCTCTTGATCTTCTTGTTCGATGATGGCAACTGGAACTGCAAATGTTCCAACTCTCCAAATTGGTTCGCCAACGCGTTTGCCAGCGGGGTCGACAACGGCACTGTTGGGGGCGCAATCGACCCTTCCACGATGCCCGCGAGCTGAGCCAACTGAGACGCCGGGAATTGCACCCTCACCGTCTTGTCGAGCGGATGCAACTCTGGCTCTCTCTCCGCCTTTGCCTGCTCCTCGTCTTTCCTTCTCTTATCCGCCAATGCCTCGTGCTTCTGTCTCGCCTTGGCATCAATCTCGTCCTGCTCTCGCTTGATCAATCGCCGTGACTCTTGTTGCAGTTCGGCGATCTTGGCTACACGTTCTCTTGCCCTTCGATCAGCATCTTGACGCTTTTGCAATGCTTCCTTTTCACTACGCTCGAGCTCGTCTGCCATCTGCCGACGTTTGCCTTCATACTGCTGTTGCCTTTCGCGTTTGGCTGTATCCTCGGCGTTTCGCTGCACGGCGCGGGCGCGAGCGGCAGGGTCCATCAGCGTCTCATACGCCAGATTGATCTCGTGGAATAGCGCCGCAGCTTGAGCTGGGTCGACATCTTTGCCGGCTTTGTCCGGGTGATAGCGAAGAGAAAGCTTGCGGTATGCCTTTTTGATCTCAGCCTCGGTGGCGGTGGGTGGGAGGGAGAGGACGCGGAACGAGTCGTCCATCTCGCTGGTTGATGTTGACATGACGCTATCAACTCCTTCTCCAGAACTGCCCTCTCTTTTCCTCTCTCGAATTACGGAAGAGAGTCGGTCAGGAGCTGGTTGTCTGAGGCCAAAAGGATGAGAAGGATTGTCAAGGAAAAAGGCAAGGCTGAGTTGCGTGGAGGCGAACAGGCGAGCAAAGAGGGTTCAAGCTCGAGCTGCAGCTCCGTTTTCCGAGATTTCAGTGCGCTTTCTTCAATTTCCGTGTGGAGAAGAAGAGGACCAAAAAAAAAAAAATCGGACTGGAAGCTAGGAAGATACCATACCTTTCAACTTCATTAGCTACGGTACACCTTCACCTCTTCCCGTCCACTGAAGGGGAGACTTACAAAATGGCGTCGATATCCAACAAGAGCGCTGCCTCGATGGCCCAGCTGGTCGGGTGCTTTCGCCACGCTGTCACTATCGCAAGCGCAAGGCATGCTGCCCTGTTCAGTGCGCAGTTAGGATCGCCTTCAAGAACTTTTCGCACAAGTACAGCATTTGCTTCTTCCTCTTCCTCCTCCTCTTCCTCTTCCTCTTCCCCTTCCTCTTCATCATCATCAAGGGAGCCAGATGCGAGCGCTACTGGCGACGAAAGCAGTGAGGGCAAAGCGGCAAAACCAAGACGCAAGCGCCGTACAAAGGAAGAAATGCAGGCTGCTCGCATGGCCAACCTTACTTTTGGCGTGCCCATGCGGAGCCAGAAGAGGACAAGAACGGCGCTAGGTGGTGCAATTACCGCCTCAAAAACGCTCGGAGAACAGCCAACAGAGGAGCCAAAGCCTAAGCGAGGCCGTCCGAAAGCCAGCTCGGTGACAGATACGAAGCCAAAGGCGCCAGCAAGAAGAGGTCTTCGCCCAACGAAGACGATAGGAGCAGAACCACCCGTGGAAGAGAAACTCGATCAGGAAGTCATGGTCAAGCTAATGCAGCAAATGAAGTACGAACACCTTCCACCACGCGACGAATGGAAGACGACATTTCCCAATTCCAAGCAACATCAGACGAGCTATCGATACTTTGTCAGCAACCGTGCCACCATCAAGGATATCATTTCCCACCTCGGCATTCAGGATCCCAAACGGAAAGGCGAAAAAGTCACAATCATCGAAGGTTATCCCGGGCCCGGTACCTTTGCTAGCGAGTTGCTCAATATACCCGAAGTCGAAAAAGTGATCGCGCTCGAAGCGACACCGTGCTACCTCGAGAAGCTCGAACTGCTTCAGTCGCAGCTGGAAGAAAGGCAGCCAGGCGAAGGCCAAAGGCTCGACATGCTGAAAGAGTCGGCGTATATGTGGGATACGTATACCCAGCTTGTATCTTCTGGCAAGCTCGCTCACCTGAACAACCGGGTCAGCACGTCGGACGGCAACATGGTCGATTTCACCACCAATGATTTTATCGCTGCCGACCACTCGGACGTGAACTGGCAGAATTTGTCGCCCATCATCTTCCTCGCCCAGCTTCCCAACACGGTCTACGGCGAGCAGCTTTTCGCACAAATTGTCGCTGCAATCGCCAGCCGCATCTGGCTCTTCCGCCATGGTCGTATCAAACTCGGCTTTATCTGCGGCGAGTCGCTCGCCAAACGATGCCTTGCCGAAGCGGGCGACAAGATCTCACGCGGTAAGCTTGGTACCACGGTCCAGTGTCTTGCCGACGTCGAAGTGCATCGCTATGCACACGAGCTACAGCCGCACAGCCACCACTTTTTCCCACCGACCATGACCGTCGGACCTCGCGTCACTGTTTCGGGCACCTCGCTGATTCCCAACAGCAACCCATCGACAGGTCTCACGCGTACAGGGATGGTCATGATGACGGTCACACCCAAGAAAACTCCTTTGATCAAGGCAAAGGAGATCGAGGCGTTTGAATTCATCACGCGCAACCTGTTCATCTTGAGGACAAAGCCGATAGGTGATGCGCTCACACACGTCGCACCCGGTGGACAAAATGTGCTCAAGATGACCAGCAAAGAACAGGTGGAAAGGGGATTGATCAAGTCAAACGAGGTGATTCTGCCACACGAGCTGGTGTGCGATCTGACCAATGTGCAGTGGGCATGTTTGGCGAGGATGTTTGACAAGTGGCCCTTCCGCCCAAGACACTTGTTCGAAGAGGGAAGGGTCAAGCCCGATAACAAGGGTCGTAACTAGTTGCCATCCCCAATTCCAAGGGTCTGCACATTTCACAATTCGTCAATCGATCCTATCATATGCTGCCTCGGATGCTGCTGTTGCCAAGTGTGAGACTGGGACGAGTGCTGCTTGTATAGCAATGAAGACGATAAGAATACATCTGCCATTGGGTTTATGCGTCTTGTTCGAGTCCGTGTGCAGCTTTGCGTCGGAAAGCCGCCTATTATGAAGAAAATGACAGACCGAAAGTGAAATTGTGAGTACAACAGCTCGAATCTGGAAAAGAGCCTGATATAATGTGTTTTGTGGGACTTACCTGATCCCTGAGCCATTGCCTGTACTGCTTGATACTGCCGATCTTCTCGCCGTAATAGTCCGGCACTGGGTTCTGGACAGACTGACGTGTCGGGTCGACTCTGTTGCGCTTGATGTGCTCGTAAAAGTCGTGGTCCTTCTGGGCAATCTGCTTGGCATTCTTCCTGTGGAGCAAGCCCCAGATGGAGTTGCCGACCGTTGGGCCAGTGAGCCAGCCGAGACCGGTGCATGCGAGCGTGAGACCGGCATTGATGTAGATCGGATCGAGACCAGCGATAGTGTTGCTAGGGTCAATTTCCAGGGTGAGGAAGTAGGAGCCAGCTGCAGCACCGGCGAGGAGGGTGGTGGGGATGGTGGTGACCATGCCCGCAAGTCGGCGGGACCTGCGCAGCTGAAGGTACTTGTCCCAGCTCAGATGGTCAACATTGCCATGGTTTGATGCATGTGCAGAAGAAGTCGAAGAGGAAGAAGAAGAAAAAGAAGAGGAGGAGGAAGCGGAAAATGCGGCCAATGCTGTTGGTTTGAAGGGCGAAGTGGCGGTGCTGGCAGAAGAAGTTGTGGAGAAAGCTCGGGTGCTGCTACGAGCGAGTGCTGGTTGACGCAGAGCATGGGCGACGAGGCGAGAAGAAGAGGCGCCGGCAGAGAGGCCAACTGATCTCGCTGCAGCAGACATTTTGTTGATCTCCAGTCGCGAAATTGGACAAAAGATGATGATGAAGCTGTTGCTGATGATGATCAAGATGATAACAAGGCCAAGGTTGTCAATCTGTCAAAATGTTCTGGAAGGCTTGAGTTATAGTTAGTTACTGTTTCTGTCAGAACTCGGAAGGTGGAGAACAGTGGTCTTGGAAATCACTCGGCCGTGAAAGCCTGAAAAAGAGATCTGATCACAATAAGAATGAAATTGAAATACTGTACCCAAATTCAACCCAACAGAGGCTCTGGAGCTGTACACAATTTCAAACAAGAAAAAAGGGTCACGAGGACCAAACAAAAAGAGGCACTTTGGGCTGAGAATCGGGCACAGACGAGCCTCCAAAAAGTGTCGATGCGCTCATCGCCAACACACTTTCTCCTCTCTCTCTTTCTCCATTTCCTTTTCTCTATATCTCTCTCCATCACTCTCATCCTCATCCTCGTCATCACCATCATCCTCATCTTCATTCCTATTGCGCAGATTTCCAAACGAGTCTCTACAAAGCTATATCCAATTCAGTCTCAGCACACAAGCAAAGAAACTGCATCTTTCCATCGCCTTAAACCAACTCCTACTCGACAATTCGTCGTCTCTTTTCTTCGACTGTCGCTTTTGCACTTTTGACAGCATTCAAGCAAACTACCTTTCACGACAAGATCAAGTTGCATCTGGATCTTCTTCGAACCAAGTCTTGCGCAAAACCCTGCCTATCCTTCCGCTCGTAACCTTACTCGGGTTCTCTTCGACGACGACGACGACGACAACAACAACAAAGCGTTCTCTGTAAAACAGCCAACCGCGGTCTCACACTTTACTTTTAGCGCCCACACTCTTCGCGCTTTGCCATCAACACACTCCACAATCCTTGCTATCCCAATTCACCGCAAGGTATCACCCCAACTTGGCTTTCACACACTCCATCGAAAGCTCTCTCGCCTACACTGCCGACAAATATCTGTGCACATTAGGCTACCGAAACCATCTCTCCACCAAAGCGCCGGTCGTTTCAAGCTTCAAGACCAGCCTTGTAATATTGATACCAATCACCTAATCTGGCCGCAGTGCATTGTTCTCTGCCGCTTCGTACGTTGCTCTTGATTCGCACTTGCAACAATACTCGACCCATTCGAAACTTCGATCCTTATACAATCGGAATCCAACTCTGCACTCTGCTCTGACGACATTTGCAAGAGCTCCCCCATCTACACCTTCTCCCAAGCGTACCGATCCATCAACGCTTCTGCACCAGTCTTTCACTCGACAGGTCCCTTCTTCGACTAGAACGTCACTCGAGCTTCAAGAATCGGCTCCCATTCCTCTCTACACACACATCCCTTTCCACCTTTCCACAACACATAATGTCAGCGTCAGGACCAGCGCCAGGCCAATCCGAAGCCGCTTGGAAGCAGCAGATCACTTCCCAGATCGCCAAGGACGAGCGTCCTCAGACCGAGGATGTCCTCAATACCAAGGGTAACGAATTCGAGGACTACTTTCTGAAACGTGAACTGCTCATGGGCATCTTTGAGGCCGGTTTTGAACGTCCCTCCCCCATTCAAGAAGAGGCCATCCCCATCGCTCTCACTGGTCGTGACATCCTTGCACGTGCCAAGAACGGTACCGGAAAGACTGCTGCCTATGTCATCCCTTCGCTCGAAAAGCTCAACACCAAGAAGAACAAGATTCAGGCCGTCCTCCTCGTCCCTACTCGTGAGCTGGCGCTCCAAACAAGTCAGGTCGCCAAGACGCTCGGAAAGCATCTCGGTGTAGAGGTCATGGTCACCACCGGTGGTACTACACTTCGTGATGACATTCTCCGTCTCGGACAGACCGTCCATATGCTCGTCGGCACTCCTGGTCGTATCCTCGATCTCGCCGGCAAGGGCGTTGCCGATCTTAGCCAATGTACCACCTTTGTCATGGACGAGGCCGACAAGCTCCTCTCGCCCGAGTTCACTCCCGTCATGGAACAGCTCCTCAGCTTCCTCCCCAAAGAGAGGCAGGTCATGCTCTTCTCGGCCACCTTCCCGCTCATCGTCAAGGACTTTAAGGACCGCAACATGGTCAAGCCCTACGAGATCAACCTCATGGATGAGCTTACGCTCCGGGGTGTTACCCAGTACTACGCCTTTGTCGAGGAACGCCAAAAGGTGCACTGCCTCAACACGCTCTTCTCGAAGCTCCAGATCAACCAGTCCATCATCTTTTGTAACTCGACCAACCGTGTCGAGTTGCTAGCCAAGAAAATTACTGAGCTTGGATACAGCTGCTTCTACTCGCACGCCAAGATGCTTCAAGCGCATCGAAACAGGGTTTTCCACGACTTCCGCAACGGTGCTTGCCGTAACTTGGTCTGCTCGGATCTGCTCACACGAGGTATCGATATCCAGGCTGTAAACGTGGTCATCAACTTTGACTTCCCAAAGAACGCCGAGACCTATCTCCACCGTATCGGTCGATCTGGTCGTTTCGGTCACCTCGGTCTCGCTATCAACCTCATCACCTACGAGGACCGATTCAACCTCTATCGTATCGAGCAGGAGTTGGGTACCGAGATCCAGCCCATCCCGAGCAACATCGACAAGAGGTTGTACGTGGCACCTTCGCTCATTCAGGAGGCCGAGGGCAAGAACCAGAACGGCAACAGGCAAGAGGGTAGGCCGGTGATCCCGCCAGGCCAGCAGGCTATGCATGCCGCTGCCATCCCGCAGAACCAGAATTTCAGCAACACGGTGCCACACAGGCATCGCGGTGGAGGAGGAGGCGGCCAGCGCGGCGGTGGTGGACGTGGACCCCAGGGTCAGGGTCAGAGTCAGGGTCAGGGTGGTGTCCCCGCCCAGTAGGCACTCTTGCCTTGCCGGTCCCATGACCTGCATTCCAACGCAGTGAATGACGGGGCCTCATACCAAGGTTTTGTCTGATCTGCTTCGCCACAATCTATCCTGGTTCAATTCGCCACTCCTATCTCTGGAAGCATGTCGACGTGCCATTGACAAAAAGGATAGCGTTCAGCCCATCCCGCTTCGCATGTGACAGCTTCTGTGGCACACATCCTCCCTTTCACACTTGCCTCCCTTTCTCATGTCACCTTTGCCATTTCATCTCATCCGGACTGCAGGATCCATTTCTGTTGATTGGGCAGTTTCGACGCAGCTTGCAGCAACCTCTTTATCGACAGAGACGCTGTCCCGCAACACATTCCTTCATCCCTCACAACGTCCCGTCAACCCATCTCATGTATGATCCTCCTACGATTCCACATCATCTATGCCGCCCCCACACCACCCATTCTCTCATCTTTCAGCCATCATCATCATCCATCCCCTCATCGAATTTTTGGAAGCGATATGTGTGAATGTTTTTGCGACCTTTCTGGGTAGCTTGAGATCTATGAATTTGCTATTGCGGCGATGTGCATGGGTATTGACAGTGTGGAAGAAAACTGTTTATGTGGGCTGAATAGAGGTGAGAGTGTACGTTTATTGAGAGGGTCTTGTAGATGTTTCACGGTTGCTTTTTGGGTGATGCCTATTTGGATTAATGGCACGATGTATGAATGTGATTGAATGGTAGAGGGGAAAGACTTTGTGGTGGGTTGGAGTCGGGGGGGTTTTTTAGAAGAGAAAACGCTTATGCTTCCAAGGTGTAGGTATTTTTCTCGAGCTACAACATGACAAAAGTTGTGGTGGATGATTGGTCAATTATCTTGAACAAGTGAGGGGAAAGTATGGGTGAGAGGATAGAGGAATGTGTTTGTTTGCTTACTTCGATTTCGAGTTCGGATCGTAGCCAGTCGATGCGATCGGGGGAGATGAGAAGATGGGTCTCGTCTAGATCCATAATGATGAATCGATTACGTTCGTCTAGGGATAGAATGAGTTGTTTTACTGCTGCATCGCTGCATATCCCATCGTTCAAAAGGTAGGTAGAATGGAGAGCATGAAGAGAGATGACATGATGAAAAATCGTTTGGTAAAAGGGATGTTTTGATCCAGTATCAGTACATGCTTGTTGAAAAGTCGAAGATGTAAAAGGGATGGCTTACCATGTCAAGAGAAGTCCTTTGTAAGCTTTCATGGCTATAATCCCACCTAGCGATGGTTTGAAAGAAGGAAAGAGGCCCAATGCCCGCAATTTGTAGACAGCGATGAGAGCTGTAGACAGCAATGAGACGAACAATTGGATCAAATCAGAGGATGGTTGATGTCTTGAGATGATGATACCCGTGTTGGTGCTGAGTTGGCAAGAAGGAGTGGGATGGTAGCTATTTCGGTTGATGCGGGAAACCTCCACTCTTGGCTCCCCCTTTTTTTTTCGGAAAGTGTCAGGCTTAAATTGCTAACAGCATTTCAGTCAAAGTCGAACTAGGAGTTTGGCTCGCCCACTGTCGTCAATGACAAGTGGTGTAGGTTGCGGTTAGCTCAGTCCTTGGTAGTTTGAATCTTCTGGATGGTGATGATTCAGAGAGAGGTGGTGAAGGGCAAGAGTCGCAAGGCAACAACGACTGATGACAAGACTTTGATATGGTCTGTCAAGAAATGCAAATTTGAAAGAAAGAAATAAAGGCAGAGAAAAAGACTATTCTTTCTTTCCTTCATCCATTGGACTACTCCGATTTGCTGCTATTCTCAAGCCTCCATTGTCTCCATCCTACCTCGCTTTCTCGCCCTCTCGCTCTCTCGTTGAATGTCCGTATCTCTGTGCTTTCACGACGACGTCGAAACAAACAGAGGGTCTCCCTTCCTGGATTGTATACGGAAAGGGAAAAAAAGGGCCAAAAAAGCTTTTTTTTTTTTTTTTTTTATCACTGCATTCAAAAGGGTCATGGATCCGAGAACTTATGTACAAGAGAAAAGAAAGTGGAGTAATAGAGACAGCTTCGGGCAACACCTGTCGTGCCTTCCTGTTGTTGCCAGCATCAATCCCCGTGGGGTTTGGGACCGGTGCGCAGGGAGGGTTGGCGAGTGTTCGACTAAAGGCATTTCAGCAAGAGAAGATCTTCGCCCTTGCAGCTTCGGTCCTAAGGTTGGTTGTGCTTCTTTCCAATCGAACTTGTTGATTCTTTCGCAGTAGCAGCCAGCACGGGGCGGCGTATGCCAACGGACAGGACAAGGTTGATCCACATCATTGTCGCCACCTCCAGAGGCCAGAGTGACGTTTTTGCCCCGACAAGCAGGCATCCCGACTTTCCAGAGGCGATAGCTCGACAGTGACGTGATCAATCCTTGCCCAAAAAAGGTTGAGGGGTAGCCCTCATCGTCGTCAATCGTATGGCGGGCTCCTTGACGTCGTTGGCAAAAAGTTGACGTCGTCACCATCAACTTAAAGCAAAAAGAAACGACGCCTGTGAGATTCGAACTCACGCCCTCAGAGAGGATATCCTAACACCAGCTCACGCTTGGTTGCTTACCAAAGTAGCAGGGATACGTGTTAACCACTCCACCAAAGCGTCTTATCACGTGGCTAAACATGAGTTTTTAGGAGATCATATACCTGAGAGGTCTTTCTTGGTTGTCGCCCATAGATCAAAATAGTGGATCGGAGCCTGAAATCTTGTGGTAGAAGATAATAAAGCATCAACACACTTACTACTGTACAATAGCAACATGCTTAAGCCCTCCTTTATGGGCCTAAACATGCACTGTACAATTCGCTTGAGCGCTGTTCACTCTGTAAGCCTGGATCCAACAGCATGACTCCAAGAGGGATTTGCTAGAAGTGCTGCTTGAAGGATGCAAGACAAGTCTGACCGTTGGCTGGGCTGGGCTGGTCTGTGTCGCTCGGAATAGCAGCAAAAAAAATGTGTGACGGGCTTGTGCGTGTGTGTGTGTGTGGAGGTGCATTTGGCTGAGAAACGCGTACAGCACAAACTGCCCCTGTCACAGCAATTGTCGGGACTATGCTCTCTCGACATTCGTTTTGCTTTCACCTCTACATCATCCATCAACCTTGATCGCTTTCCATCCTCCACCATCATTGTCAAGTTCAAGAACGTAGCTCAGCGTCCACCACATTCACATGGCTACAATCTGATTCTCTGGTGCTCTAGCGCCAATCTCTCAACCTCTTCAGCTGTACCACCACCACCCGCAGTGGCTGCGACTCTGCTCTTCTCAAAATGGCATCCCAGATCCCACTCGACCTCTACTCCTATACCCGCGCTGCTACTGCTTCTGCAGCAGCAGCAGCCGTCACCACCGCCGGCACAGTTGTCAACGCTGGCATGAACTGGGAATACGGTTCTCCCGACGGCAACAACGGCTCCGATGACAATCCAGCCATCCCACTCCCCAACCAGCGTGCTTTCGAAGGTCCCTGGTTCTCCCAGCAAGTCTCGCTCTCCATGTTTATCGGTCTCGCCTCGTTCTTCATCTTTGTTGTTGTCCGTCGCCGCAATGCTGCCCTCTTTGCGCCCCGCACCAAGCTCAAAGGATTCTCTCCGCTCGACGACGGTCACGATGTGGGTTACTTTGGATGGATCATGCCCACGCTCAAGACCGAGGAGATGCGTATCCTTCAGACAGTCGGTCTGGATGCTGCCATACTGCTCAGCTTTCTCAAGATGGGCTTCTGGCTCTTTTTCAGTCTCAGCTGTTGGAGTATTCTGGTGCTCATGCCGGTCAACTACTGGCAAAACGGCGTGCTGGATGGTGTAAGTCCAGCCGAGGACAGGGGTAATGCCACCGATCCTTCCGGCGGACGCGATACCGTCACTGGTATATGGACTCAGCTCATCTTTGGCACTCTCAATAAGAAGCACGACAGCCCCCATCAGCCTTTGCCTCAACTACCCATCCCCACCAAACCGCCCCAGGCACAGCTGTACCACGCAACTCATCTTCTCTCGACCTACCTCTTCACGCTGCTCGCTATGCGCGCCATCTGGATCAATTACCAACGCTTTGTTCGCTCTCGTCAGCTCTACATTCTCGAGATCCTCGAGTCGATCCCTGCCCGTACTGTCGAGATTCGAGACCTTCCTGCACATCTTCGAGATGAAAAGGCACTGGCAGAGTATTTTGAAAACATGGACATGCCCGTCGAGTCGACCGCTGTCGTGCGCAACACAGAAGGCCTATCGCGTCTCCTCAACCAACGATCGAAAGCTCTTCAACAGCTGGAAAAGACCTGGGTCAAGTGGCTCGGCAACCCCACGGACGCCGAGGGCTACGATCCTGAAAAGATTATGCTCCTCGCTGCAGGTGCAAATCATCAAGATCTTCCCAGCAGCGATATGACAGATGATCTTGTACCGGTCAGTGTCGATGACGATAGCGAGCAGCGTCGTTCGGGTGACGATCTCGAACGTAGCCGTCTGCTCGGTGGTCGGAACGCGTCCAGTACAGTCTTTACCGGCGCAGACACGATTCGCACACATCGTCCTCGCCCTACCGTGCGTAAGCAGTGGTGGAATCCGCTCAGCGAAAAGATCGATGCAATCGACGAGCTTACCCGTCAATTCAACGCTGTGGATCGCGCTGTCCGACGTCGCCGTAGGAGCGGCCGATTCCCTGGTGGCAATGTTGGTTTTGTCACCTTCGAAAGCGCCGCCAGCGCCCAGATCGCCTCTCAGACCGTCCACTACCCCATCCCAGCCTACTGTGCAACATCGATGGCCCAAGAGCCCCGTGATATCATCTGGAGCAACATTGATCTCTCCAACAACGACCGCCGCGTTCGCCAAGTCCTCGTATCGATCTTTATCGTCGCCATTCTCATCTTCTACATCCCTCCCCTCGTCTTCTTGGCCAGTTTCGTCAGCCCAGGAGCGATCAAAAAGTACGCACCGTGGCTCGACCGCTTGCTAGACACGGATGAGAGGCTGCGCGCGCTAGTGCAGAATAACTTGCCCTCGCTCGTAGTCATCGGATTCAACGCGTTGCTTCCATTGGTGCTCGAGTACAGCTCGTACCTCCAGGGCTTGAAAGCGAGGAGCTTGGTCGAGTACAGCTTGCTGAAAAAGTACTACCTTTTCCTCATGGTTTCAGTCGTATTCATCTTTTTGATCGCGACGACGGCATGGGGAGTGCTGCAGGAGTTGGCAGAAAACCCAATGCGAGTGATTGACAAGTTTGCCGCCTCTTTGCCCAAAGCGCGGTTCTTCTCGCTCTCCTACGTTATCTTGCAAGGCATAGCGTTGCAGCCCCTGCAGTTGTTGCAACTGCCGACGCTGCTCATCCGTGCTTTCTATCGTGTATTCTTCACAAGAACACCAAGAGAGTTTGCCGAACTCAATGCACCCCCAACACTCGCAATGGGCAACGTCTACCCTCAAGCGCTGCTCATTTTCACCCTCTGCATCCTCTACTCGATTGTCTCGCCGCTCATTGTCCTCTTTGGCACAATCTACTTTGGCATCGCCTACGTCGTCAACAAGTACAAATTGCTCTATGTCTTTTACAAACCGTACGAGAGCCAAGGTCAAGCATGGCCCATCTCTGCCTCAAGATGCATTTGGGCTCTGATCCTCTTCCACATTTTCCAATTTTCGCTTTTTAGCGTTCGAAAGGAACTGTGGATGAGCACCGGGTTGCTACCGCTGGTAATGTTCACCCTCTGGTTTAACGGGCATCTGGAGAAGACTTTCGGACCACTGACGGAACATGTTAATCTCAGCTCGGTGGTGGAGGTGCTGAAGGAGAGGGAGGTGGATCCGGCGGTGGCGGAGCTGGCGCAGAATGGCCCTCCTGCCATGGCGAGAGCCGAGGTGGGAGAGGGAATGGTGTCCACCGATCCATCTTCAGTCTCTGCGGTGCGGTCGGGTAGTATGACGCCAAGCGGAAGCAGGTCCAAGCAATTGCTATCCCTGGATCCGAGCCACAAGATCGATCCCGAGTTCACAAAACTGGCCATGAAGCGATACAGTCACGACGAAGAGGACGAGACCCTTTTTGTCGCGCAGCGCGATACAAAGACCGATTACCGAGAGCCCCCAGGAGCAGGATACTACCCTGGTGTGCTGAACACGGGCAGACGACGTTACGGTCATCCAGCTATTACAGGTATTCTGCCCGAGCTATGGCTGCCCATCCCAAGCCAACGATTGGAAGAAGGAGGAGAGGACGTGACTGCCCCCGATGATTTGGAGGCGGGCGCCACTGGTATGGCCAGTGCAACCACCTCGGCATTGGGCGCTCCTAGAGGCGATATCTCCGGCAGCGCCGGAGACCTCAGTAGCAGCAGTACTACCGCCCAAGCCGCAGCACGAATCAGAGCTAGGGCACTGAGCAAAGCCGAACCGCTCATCCTGTCTCTTCGCAAGCGCAAATCTTCTCTCATGTCGGGTCGTCCACACTCGGCCTCGCCTACCCGTGTTCGGTCCACAAGCACGCTACCTTTGGCTGGGGATGGTACGAGCACCGACCACCCTCATCAGAATAACGATTCCACGCTGGGCCTCGGAGGAGCAGGAGAGGAGGATACTAGCTTTGGCGTATGGAGCGATGGCGTTTCAGGTCCTCAGGGAAGCAATTCTTCAGCGGCGATGGGTGAAGCTTTGAGTGGAGGTTATGCTGTTGCTCCAGCCAGAGCGCATATTCGCTCCGCTAAAATTGCACAGTTGGGGGATGGAGATTGGGATCAAACAGAGGAGAATAATGAAGATGAGGAAGGAGTTTATATTCATCGTGTTGCAAAGGTGAGGAAAGGTCGGATGGGTGTTCCTAGTACTAGTGGGCCAGGGTATCATGATTGAAGTTTGGAATATGTAGGTGTGTTTATTTGTTTTTCTTGTTGAATGTCGTTAACTAATCAGTTTGACGTGTTTTATGTACTTTGCGGATGTATGGGTTCTTTTGGGGAGTTTTGGTGATTCATACTGTATGTGTCTGGTGGTAGAGGAGTTTATGCGATTGCAAATAATAAGTTATGTTTTCACCCTGTATGTTGAGATATTGTCCAACTTGAGTCATGTTGGAGTGGTGAGCTGAGCCATATAGTACTGTACAGTATGTAAGCGATTTGTGCAAATTAGTGGGATTGAGGAGGCAAGTTAGATACGGTTTGGTGTTTGTTTTTTGATCTGTTTCATCAGAGTGATTTTTGCAGTTTAGTCGGTGAAAAAGAGAGTTTGCTTGTCAATTGTTACTTGTATACAGTGTGTGTTGTGCAGCTGATGCTTGAGTGTGTTAGTTTGTTGTATGTGTTTTCTCTGGCCCGGGTTCTGGGTAAGGGTTGTTTGTGCATGCCTATCGTCAGCTGTGTGGAATTAGGTACAAGAAAGGTAAATAGCACAAACATTGATGGCAAAATATGCAGGTTTGGCATCATATTTGGTTGCAATGTAGATACCGTGGTGGATCAATGGTGGTGAGTATCATGTGCTTGTAATGTAGCTACCGTGCTAGATCAATGGTGGTGAGTATCATGTGCTTGTAATGTAGCTACCGTGCTAGATCAATGGTGGTGAGTATCATGTGCTTGTAATGTAGCTACCGTGCTAGATCAATGGTGGTGAGTATCATGTGCTTGTAATGTAGCTACCGTGCTAGATCAATGGTGGTGAGTGTCATGTGGTTTCAACGTAGAAACCGTGGTGGATCAATGGTGGTGAATGTCATGTGCTTGTAATGTAGCTACCGTGCTAGATCAATGGTGGTGAGTGTCATGTGGTTTCAACGTAGAAACCGTGGTGGATCTATGGTGCTGAATGTCATGTGCTTGTAATGTAGCTACCGTGCTAGATCAATGGCGGTAAGTGACAGTGTTGTAAACAATCATCACAAAGTCAAAGATTGCCTTTCGTCCAGGAAGCACTGTACAGTACTGTACAGTAATTACAGTACGTTCCTATACAGTATTTGTTTTTGGCTAACAATCCAACTTATATGGTGATGACACTGTCCGATGCATGACGACGGGCCGACCTGTCATCAACCAACGGAAAGGCACATTGACACATGCACAAAGATTCTCATCCATCCTCAATCCGAAAACATCTGCATGAATTGATGGTATTCAGCTTTGAATCTATTCTAGTTTGTGTGTGAGATGTGAGTTATTGTACTGATACATGCTTTTGGAAAAGGAAAAAAAAAAAAGGCGAAAAAAAAAAGAGGGAAAAAGGGGGAGGGGAGGGGAATCACTGGGTTGGACCAGTCGAGGTATCTTTTACGAATGTGCGTGTGCGAGTGACCAAAAGAAACAAAATAAAAAGAACAGAGACGATGAACTGCGATGTTGAACCATGACTAAAAGTTAAGAAAGAGATGCCGAGTATAATGCAAGTAAGTGAAAGTGAGGGGAGGAAGGAAGACGGTGACAGGATTGGAACTGAGTTTGAGGGGTGGAACGTTGGAATAGAGGGAGTGTGGTTGTGTTCTTTTTGGGTTTTGAGGGTAGATTCCAGCGGATGACCAAGACCTTGCGAAAGAAGCTGTTGTTCAATCACCAAACGCTTGTTCTCGGTCTCGAAATCGGTGTGTGGAAAATCGACAGCTTAGAACAACCAAGCGATGAATCGTCCCAAAGCGGTGGTGGGGATCTTTTCGGGAACTTCGTCCTTTGCACTCAACCTTCCCGAGTCCAAATCGACCTCGGAGAGTTTGACCACCTTGGTCTTGTGCCAGAGCTTCCAACCGATCCAGGGCAAGAAGAACACAGGGATACCGAGGTAGTTGCTCAAGAATCCACTGGCAGTAAAGTTGCCATTGAGGAAGACGCTCCAACCGGAAAAGAAGATAACGATGCCGCACATGATGATCGAGAACCAACTGGCGTAGGGTTGCAGTCGGGCACGGTAAGGAAGGGCGGCGCGGTCGTAACCTTGGAGACTGTAGGCCTTGCGGAAGCGAAGGTAGGCGTAGCAGCAAGTGCCCCATGCGAACAATCCGGCGACGGCAGAGAGGGCAGAGAGCCACGAGAAGACGGTTCCACCTCCCTGAGAGATGCCGAGGTAGGAGAGAGCGCCAATGAGCCATGAGATAAGGACGGCAACGTAAGGAATGCCGCGCTTGTCAACTCGGCGGAGGACTTCGGGAGCCTGGCGGTCGAGCGAAAGGGCGTAGAGCGTTCGGCTGGCAACGTAAATGTACGAGGAACCGGCAGAAAATGCCGAGATCAAAACTACAGCGTTAAAGATGTGTGGCAAAATCCTCACACCAGCGTTCTCCATGGCAACGATCCAAGGGGATGCGCCAGTGTACGAGCCTTTGCTCTTGAGACCGGGGTCATTGAAGGGGACAATGAGACCCATAATGGCAATACCGAGAATGTAGAAGAAGAGGATACGGTAAAGCACTCGTCGAGCGGCCTTGGGGATCTGAGTGGAAGGGTTCTTGGCTTCTCCGGCTGCTAGAACGACTGTTTCCGTACCCACATACGTAAAAGCTGACTGTAAGAAGGCAGAAAAGAATCCAAGGAATCGACCTTCAGCACCGCCGATGCCGTTGAACTGGTTAAAAGCACCTGGGTTCTTCCAATACCTGAATCCGAGCCTGTCACCGGTGGGACCTCCACCGAGGTCAATGACAAGACCAAAGATGATGAGCGCCACGAACGCCATGAGCTTGATGGTACTGGTGATGACCTCGGATTCACCGTAGATGTTGACACCAGCAAAGTTGAGAAGGGCACCGACGACCATCATGATGGAGATCCAGGCGGCGATGTTGATGTCGGCGTTCCAGTAGCCAATGACGGCCGAGGCGGCAGAGAGTTCGGAAGCCCAACCGATGGCGTAGCACCACCAGTAGTTCCATCCGAGAGCCATTCCGAGGGAAGGGTCGACGAAACGAGAGGCAAAGTGCATGAAGGATCCCGAGACGGGGAGGTAGGAGCACATCTCGGCAAGGCCTTCCATAACACCAAAGATCATCATACCGGTGATGATGTAGGCGAGCAAGACACCGACGGGACCAGCGTTGGCGAGAGCGATACCAGAACCGACGAAAAGACCAGTACCGATACCACCGCCGATACCGATCATCTGGATGTGACGGCTGCTGAGTTTACGAGACACGGCACCGACACCGGCCTGACCGACGGGGACCTCAAAGGGAGACTTGTTGCGGTTCGACTTGGCATCGTCGCCATCCTGGATCGAGGCGGTCTTGGAAGCATCGCCTTCGTTGGCGGGGGAAGATGCGGAGGGGTAGGATTTGGAGACGGTGGCGATGGCGTCGTTTTCAAACGACTGCTTGGCGGACGACATGATTCTGATGAAAAGACTCTCCTCCTGGCACACTGGCGTGACAGATCCTTGGAGAGCGGGGCGGGGAGAGGGTGATGTGTTTGTGGGGATGGAAAGGAAGGGGGGATGTGATGGTGCGGAGGCAACAATATATCTGAAAAGGGGCACAAGATTTTAGCCAAACTTGCATCGCATCCAATCAAAGCTCGTGCGCACCCCGTTGGTGGGGGTGGACAACAAGGAGCAGAGCAAGCGAGCAGATTCATCAACCCTGCACGCTTAGTTAGCTGTGGCGCGAGTCGACACTAGCGCAAGAAGAGCACCATCACCAGCACCACCACATGGCCAAAAGGGCGGGCAAGGGTATGATTCGAACATGGCGCCATAGGTGGAGCATTGAGTCAATGAAACAAAGCGATGGGATTGGTGGGGTGGAAGGTAAGAGGAGGGACGATCACGACATTTTGATCCAATGAAGCGGCGTTGCTGTACAGTATGTGAGTTTTGTGTCGATTTGCGAATTCTTGTTTGTACTGTATTCTGAACTGCCAAAACCCGACGAGCAAGCGGATCATTCTCGGTCGCTTGCCGAAACTTCACATGGCCACCCACGGCTACGGTTGCGCCATTTTTGCAATTTTCCGTTCCCATCTGTCTGGTTCCTACCTCGACTAGATGTGATTTTACGACTCGCTCAATGCCTGATGCTATCTGAATAGATCATAAAGATTTCAGTAGCGAGCCAAGGCAACCTCTTCTTCCAAGTGTAAGACACAAGGGACAGGCGGAAGCGGCGGAGGAAGGCGGCGGCGGCGGCGACGACACCGAAGTGTCAAAAAAAAAAAAAAAAGAAAAAGAAAAGGAAAGAGAAAACCCTTGTTCTCGGTTTAGTCTTGGCAATCCCAGAAGAAGATTTATCCTCCTCTGCGTTTCTAGCCAAACTTTCGGAGAAATTTTTCAGCCCTCTGACCCTGCCTTAGCCCAACGTCTAGACCTTTCCCCCTCCTCTCTTTCACCCAGTATCATTCTCTAGCAGAGCGATCGATCGCAAATCGCCTCGAAATGGCACCATATCGACTTCGAGTTGCAGTCAAGCAAAGATCGACCTCGGCTACACATACAAGGAGGCACAGGAACGAGTTTCATCAAGCGTCGTACCAAACAAAATGTCAGAATTGAAAGCCCGTTCAAACCACCTTCTGGAAACTTTGCTGTGTCGGGCAAAAATTTCCAAAAATTACATTTCCTGTCCAATAATGCGCCGCGGATCATCTCTCTGCTTCTAGCCCCACCATAAAAATCGGGCAACCCGATATCACACCATCGAACAAACAAGATCTTCCGGACTTGAGCGTTGTTGTGAAATGGCGCAAGCAAGCCCTCCCACCACTACATTCCACAGAGTCAAGAGCACGCCTTTCGCATCCCTTGCATCCCTCCCATCACAAAATCTTCTTAGCATGAAGATGTGAACGCCCAGCAAAGCAGACTCGAATCAAGCGGAATGAGGGGCCGTAAAGATGATGAAATTGCTATGGAGAACTGCGTTTTGCAAAGGACACAGATGCATGAGTGCGAGAGAGAGAAAAAGTGTGCGTGAGTGTATACACGTAATGGAGCGGGACAGAGAGGTATGACAGTCCAACTGTCGGAAGACTAAGTGAAAATGCAAAGATATTGTGCAGAGTGACAGAGGTATACTTGTGACGAGCCAGTCAAGGCGACTTGGAGTGGAATTATATGCAGGAGGTCCAGCCCAAGGTGCGATGTGCAGATGTGGGCATTTCAGATGGTAACATTCCAGTGCCATCTGTCCTCTTGGAATCCTTCGGCAGTGTCCGATAGCAAGATGCCGCGACGCTTTTGCACGTACACGGTCAGATCGGTCACCTTTTGTCGCAGCTCCGGGATCGTCTTGGGCTCAATTGGCTTCTCGAGCTGCTCCGAAAGGTCCTCGACGGCCTTTTCCAGGTCACGCTGATTGTCCTCAAACAAGTCCGTCATGTTGTCTCGCGCCAGGTAGTACGCCATGCAGTACGTCCACTTGAGCGTCATACGGCACTCAGTCAGTGTGTCGACCGCCTTCTTGAGGAATTGCACCTCGATCCATGTCAAACCGGTAGAAACCTGCATCTCCTCCATCTTCTTCTCGGTGCGGCCGTACAAATCACGATCCAGCTTGGCCGACTGCTCGTGATTGGCGAATCGGTTAAAGTAGTGCAAGTATCGCTCCAGAGATGCCCTCGACTTGGCTTGGGAATCGCGTGCCTCGGCACCGCTCTTCTCGTCGAATCGGTTGCAGTTGTACCACGAGTTGCCATGCTCCGTCCAGGGTCCCGCGCAAATCCAGCACCATTCGTACCTGCACTTGCGGCACGTCATGTGGTTACAGCCACCGTTCTTCTCAATCGTCGAGGTGCACTTGGGACACTCTTTGGTGTTGGCCGAGATCCAGTTGGCCGTCTCGCTGTCATCTTCGCACTTTTTGAGCCATAACTTGGCGATGGGGCAGATGGCAGGGGCGTGGGCTGCATTGCCGCAACCAAAGCAGAATGGATGGCCGCAGTCGCACGCTACCGATGGCACCACCTTGTTGAGCATCTTGTTCGAGACATGGCACTCGACCGCAAGCTCACAGTTGGGCGCGGGGCACCAGCGCAGAATGCTGCTGTCGTCGACATAGGTGCGGTTGAGCAGGATCTTGTAGCGGTCAAACACTTTGGGCTCCACCACCAGACCGACAGTGACCTCGTCGATGACCAGATTGCATTTTTCGCGCATGCATTGGACGCGTCTCGACTCGCCCTCAGCTTTGATCTTTTGCTCGAGGTATTGCTGGTAACAGTCGCGGCAGAATCGATGGCCGCACGCTAGCGCCAAGGTGTCCATCTTGCCAGTGGGTACGTCGTCGGAGCTCATGAAGCAAACCTCGCATGTGAAGCCGGCAAGCATCTGAAGCTTGGGCCGTGCTGGATCCTCGTGAACGCCTGCTTCGAGGTTGACCTTGTCTGGTGAATCCATGTAGCGCTCGATCAGACGCTCCTTGTTCCAACCAAAGTGACGTAAAAGGATGGCAGCGTCGGTGTCCTTGATCATGAACATGCTTGCGACATGCTCGACCTCTTTCTGCTGTGCTTCTTCGATCGATTGGATGGTATGTGACTTGTACTCGACCTCATAACTCTTTGTGCGTTCGGCTGCTGGGTCTGCGGCCGCGAAAGCATCATCAGCTACATTGAAGTCGAGCTCTTCGTCCTGCTCATCTGCCGAGTCACCGGCATCATAGGAGCCGTAGGCTGAGTCCTCGTCCATGGTGTCCTCGACATCGTCATCGAGGAGGTACTCGTCGCTGAGATCTGACATGGCGGCAGCTCGGTTGTATGCGTTATGGAAGGTATGGTGCGTGTTGGTTGACGGTGAAATCAAGTAAGGAAAAGGCTAGCGAACGATCAGGTGGCAACGCAGACGGATTCTGCGCTTGATTGTGCCCGCAGATGAGCAGAGATTAGCTTTGTTTGATTGGCCCGCGTCACGCCAATGTCGAGATGGTAGGTGCAGTCGAACCTCGATGCGACTGTTGTCGCGCGTCTAGAATGCGAATCTTGCTGATGCCGAACAAGAAGAAGAAGAAGGAAGAAGAAGATGATGACGACTCTCGACGGTACGCTTCGATGAACAAGGTGGATGTCGCCGGTAGCGATGGAAGCAAATGCAGGATTGTTGGTCCGGTCGATGCTGCCAGGTGACCTATGCTGAATGGTGCAGTAGCTTGCTTCTCAAGAGACAACGTATGAGATGCAAATCGCAGTAAAGATGTGTTGAATCGTGTGATGGGCGATGCAGCCGGTTGTGTCGAGACAATGACTCAAGATGGGATGATAGCGCCAATGTGGGTGGCAAGAGCAATTAGAGATCGGTTGATGCGCTGGATCGCTTTGCAGTCAGATGAATGATGGGGTGGCAACACAACGAAACTGAAAGAACCAATGCGATGCGATGCGATGCCCAATGCCCGATGCCAGAAGAAGGGGAGTGCTGAGTCGAGGTTGAGGGTAGAATCGTGTATAAGAGAGAGAGAGAGAGAGATGGTGTGTGTGTGTGTGGGTCAAGTGCAGATGAAGGTGGAGGAAGCGCAAGAGGTCAATCAATTTGGCGCAGCATCGTCAGATTGCAAAAGAGACGTTCAAGTCAGGCGTGGCCTTTTGCCGGTTCAAAACTGAGGTTGCAGGTCGACTGAGCTAATTGACTAACTAACTGTAGCTCGACTGTGTGCAATTTCCGAGCGGTGATGACCCTGACCGCTTTTTCATGCACAAAGCGTCGGCGCCCGCAGCCACGCTCGCCGTTAACTCAGAGTCAGCAGCCTCTGTATTTTGGCGCTCTTTGAACATCATTCCTGTGCCTGTGCCTGGCTTAAGACCGCGATCTGCTCCTGTCTGTCTGTCAACCCTCCACTTGTGTACATTCCTCTCACATTGCCCAACCCTCACCACCGAGCTTGCTGGTTTGAGTCGGTCACTGACGCGGCAGCATCAACACGATTGTTGCACCGCTTGTCCTAGATTGCCAATGTCTTCGTCACCTTCCCCGGGTCCATCACGGAGGTATCTCCGGCCTTCAGTGCCAACCACAGGTCTCGCGTTCGACATTACAACTTGTCAAAGGCGAGACAGCACCAACCGTGGATCTGGCCTCGGTAGACGTCGGAAGAATCTTTGTCTGTGACTAGTCTCCTCATCTCAGATCCAATAAAATACACAAAACACCACAGGCACAAGAAGCTTCATGTAGATGGTACAGCAAGGCATGAATTAGATGGGATCTAAACCATGATGATTTTTGAATTCAAACAAAGGGGGTCGGATGAATGAGAGGAAAACACAGCGCATCGGCTACGCAACAAGTAATCGATTCACTGACAATGAAAGCAGAACAAAGCTAGTGGATCGGGCATTGAAATGAGGCCTACACCGCCGAAACAACAGAAGCGAACACCAAGTCGGCATTTACTTCTGCGAAGCGATACGGGCCTGGAGGCGGAGGTTCTGCTCGAGCGAACCGTGGTTGTTGATGTACTGGAGGTAGCATCCGTCCTTAAGGATACGGTTCGACTGCTTGGCCTCAGCGTACTGCTCGCGGTTCATGTTGGTGAAACCCCACTTCTTCGAGATAATGATCTTCTGGCGACCAGCGAACTTGTATCGCGATCGGCGCAGAGCCTCGAGAACGACAGCCTTGTTGCTGTCACGCGATCGGACAGAGAGGAGGATCTGGCCAATGTTGACACGAGCAACGGTACCGTAGGGCTTACCGTAAGCACCACGCATACCAGTCTGGAGCCTATCGGCACCAGCGCACGAAAGCATCTTGTTGATACGGATAACGTGGAAGGGGTGGACACGCACACGAAGGTGGAACGAGTCCTTACCCGAGGTCTTGGTGATGTACTTGTTAGCACAGATACGGGCAGCCTCTAGAGCCTCCGAAGTAATCTGCTGGTGCTCATCGCAAACAAGGTGGGCGCAGAAGGGGAAGTCATCGACCGAAGCCTTCTTACGGCCAAGATCGTAGATACGAATCTGTGAATGTGGTGGAAGCCAGGTCGGACGGTGATCAGGCAAAAGGGTCAGTATAAGCTTCGATGGATGCGACGCCGAGAAGGCTTGAGTCGTGCATAGCAAACGATCCGGTGTGAAACGGATCCTGTGGTGCCGCAGTTGCAGGCATGTTCCTCCGCCGTCCCATTTTTGACGTGGTCGCCTTGTCAACACTAAATTCTCTGCCTGTTTTGTTCACGAGATCTTCCGAGAGCCCTGATAATGTTCATACAACTATGATCTGCTTCCATATTGATGCCGACGTCCAAGGTGTGTCCAAGCGCAAAGTG
This sequence comes from Ustilago trichophora, assembly GCA_900323505.1. Lineage (NCBI taxonomy): Eukaryota > Fungi > Basidiomycota > Ustilaginomycetes > Ustilaginales > Ustilaginaceae > Ustilago > Ustilago trichophora. Next base: position 666,568 of record OOIN01000014.1, on the reverse strand, counting down.
TGATGCCACTCCCGTTGCAGCCTCTCGATCAAGTGCCATATCTGATTCGAGTTCGTATGTGTGTGCCAAAGTGATTCCTTCGAGAGACTTTTCCTTTTGCGTATACTGCCACCTGTTCCAATTCATGCCTGAGTGTGGAACTGGTTGCGATGCCCTTCGTGTTTGATCTCATGCCATCCGATATCATGCGTATGCTGACTCTAACGATCTAAGCTGCGAGCGATGCTGTGCATCTGAAATGTCTGACACGATCGAATCGTTTGCTATGCTGTGATGTTCAAACGTACCTTGCTGTCGGGGACACCACGGTTGTACCTCGACTTGGGGAACGGCTTGTTCTTGCAGTATCGGTAGCAGCGGGCAGGTCGTCGTCCCATCTTGAAAACTGTTGTTGTTGTTTTGTTAAGGGGGGTGGTAGTGCGATGTAAATGGGCGAAGGTAGTCGGACGGAGAGACAAGTGGAAAGTTGCAATGTAAAGGTCGGGAGATGAGGAATGCGAGGTCAGTCGCCGATTCTTCGAGACTGCGTGGGTGTTGAAGGGTCGAGTCTTTATTTGTACAGAGATTGGGGTTGATGCTGAGTCGATGCAATTGTCGGCGATAACTTACCTTTCTTGAGGGGGTGATGAATTGGTGGAGGAAGGGAGAGGAGAGTATTGAGACGATTCACTTGGTGGCGACGACCTCCAACGGGATCGGCGTGCTCTGTCCCTTGGCTCTCGTCTCTGTCGTCTGTGGCTCAATGCAGTCTGGATTCTAAGATACAGGTGCTGCTGCCTCAAAATTGCGTCAACTGTTCCGTCTCTGTGTACAGTCGAGTGTTTGAACTGAGCTTTGCTGGCTCTCCGTGGCCATTTGCTCATAGCACTGCAGACCGAGTCTATCGAGTCGCGCCATTGTATTTCTTATGTCCGATCGGCAATGTACTGGCACAGAGTGAGGAGGCAGCAGTATTTCAGTGTTAAGCATTTCGAGATCAGAGAACGTGACCTCGGCCGAGGTTGTGAAATACCAGTTGAGCTTCGTTAAAATTTTTGGAATCTTCACTTTCACTTTTCTAATCATTTCGCGCTCTGCTTGCGCTGCCACGCTTCCTGAGGCGAGGTTGAGCGCAGTCCATTCATTTCAGTCGGTGCTGTAACAGATCAAAAGGCCAAACTCGGGTCAGCAGCAGGCAGCGAGTCAATGTTGGTGATGGATGACTGAGGAGAGCCGTGGCAAGTCAAGAAAAGCAACAGGAATTTCCGAGCACAGCAGGCAGCATTCTCCAAGTATCGAGATTGAGTTGACTGGAATGACTGAGTCGGGTCAAGTGCGTCTGGCAGACAGATTGTGTGTGAGTGCGATTGGGCGTTGAGCTCATCATCGTCCGCCGTTCTCACTTCTTTCACCTTACCATCAAGGCCACCCCTCATACATACGTCAAGGTTAGTAGTTCTATCGACGTGCTTCAACTCGCAACTTGCCAAGCATAGCATCATCATCATCATCGTTCAGGGCAGGTCAGCATTCGATCGACACCAGCATCACAACCATGTTAGAATCAACCTTCGAGCATTGCAGGTGGAACGTTGCCCTCTACATGACGGTCACATGATGATGATCCAGGCGAGCACTGCATTTGCAGCATACACTTCGCTTTGTTTCCATTCGACTTATACTGACAGTCTCTCCGTTCTCGCTGCTCTTCCAAACATTGGCTCAAATCTCGAAACACTTTGTCAAATCGCTGCAATCCTTCAACCTCCCAATTCTGCACTTTCAACGAACAAATTTTCTTCGCATCCTTTCTACACCACGATCCATCACATTTGCATCTGCATCTGCATCTGCATTTTCACTTTACAATTCTTCTCCATCCGATCTTCACTCTCGATCTTTCGCATCGACTCTTAACTCACTGCACAAAAGATGCCTACCCACCTTTCCAAGACCCGAAAGCACCGCGGACACGTCTCCGCCGGTAACGGTCGTGTCGGCAAGCACCGCAAGCACCCAGGTGGTCGTGGTCTCGCCGGTGGTCAGCACCACCACCGAACCAACATGGACAAGTACCACCCTGGTTAGTATCCATTCAGACAACGCCATTGCAGCATTCTCGTTGTTTCACCATCCAATCACCAGCAACCGTATCGGGATGCACAGTACAGTCCGCAGAGGGATCTCCAAAAAGGTCGACAAGGTTTCGCAGGTTGGTCATGGGATTTTGAAAGGGACAGCATCGCGACATAGGACAGACCGACGTGATAGGGACTTGTGAGCGATAAATGTTTGGACTTTCAACGGAGGGATCGCAAAACGGAGGGATCACAACAGTTAGGGCATGCTGCAGTCATGAATAGATACGACTCGTATTGCTCGTCTGTCAGGTGGACATGCGCACAATCGCAAACATACGACAGAGCAAAGAGTAGCACTCGGAATCTCAACTAGGATCTGGAATGAGGGAATAGAGAACAAAAGCAGGAATCGAGTCATATTGGACCTCGACCTCTATGCATCGCTGAAGCAACCGACGGATTCCTTCCAGGAAAGCAGCACCCAAATCTTGAGCCTCGCTTGAACACCGTCACTGACATGCATCTTCAATTCTTCCCGTTTCAACCCAACAGGTTACTTCGGTAAGGTCGGTATGCGTCACTTCCACCTGACCCGCAACTCGTCCTTCCGCCCCGTTGTCAACCTTGACAAGCTCTGGACTCTCGTCCCCGCTGAGCAGCGCAAGGGCCTCACCGCCGACTCGACCGAGGTCCCCGTCATTGACACCCTCGCTGCCGGTTACGGCAAGGTCCTCGGCAAGGGCCGTCTCCCCGCTCTTCCCTGCATCGTCAAGGCTCGCTGGGTCTCGTCGCTCGCCGAGAAGAAGATCAAGGAGGCCGGTGGTGTCGTCAAGCTTGTTGCCTAAATGTCATCCCATTTTAGGACGCTTGCTACTTTTCGACTCCCCTTTTCTCTTTCGCATATCTTTGACGTTTCGGACTCGTCGATGCTAGCCTTGTTCACGTATATGGTTTATTTGTCCCCGCTGCATCGCAACCCTCGCTCTTACTGACACCAGTTTAACGAGGGTCACACACACACATGTACCTTTACACACACACACCCTCTCTTTATCGAGTTGAGGGATCATCTCCCATCACACCCAAAAATATCAGAACAACGATATCATTTCGCACAGAAACACATCCGTCCATGCTCTGCGCCTGAGTGAGACGATCCGATCCGATTCTATTGGTTGAACAATGTCAAGGCGTTCTGCATTTAGATTTGGGCTGGCGAAGCTGCGTTTCGCAGTTGGTCTTCACATACAGTGCGCGCCGAAAGTGATCAAATAAATTGCCCGTCACTACACATGCTCGCTTTCCTCAACATCTGTATAATCAACACATCATGCAACTTACAGATTTTGAACATGAGGAAGATCAGCCTCCAGTGTTGCAAAGACATCACCCAGTGCCTCAAGGATGGGCTTTCACACCATCAGATAACCCAGCAATATGTTGTAAGTGTTGGAACAGTGAGCAATATAAGAAAATTGCTGTCTGCAGCACTCCCAGAGCCAAAGAAAGGGCGTCCAAAAAAGCTTCTGTTCCATCATCACCGCTTCCTGGAGCGCAAGTTCAAGAGCAGGACTGTCAAGACTGTGTGGCAAGCATGCCAAGCAATCAAGGAATGGCTCAGAACAGCAGTTTCACACACCACCATGCACAAAGTACTTATGAAACTGCAATTCAAAGCAAGAGTTATAAAGAAGGAACCACTCCTCACCAAACAACACCGCAAGAATTGCCTTCTCTTTGCTCATATCTTCAAGGATTGGACTATTGATGATTGGAAGGGTGTCATATGGTCAGATGAGACCAAGATCAACCGCCTAGGATCTGATGGGCAGCAATATTGCTGGCTTAAAGCATCTGGACTCACCAGCAACATAATCCAACCTACACTCAATTTTGGTGGTGGTAGCATCATGGTCTGGGGCTGCATGACCTGGGCAGGCATTGGGAACATGACAGTGATAGAGGGGATCATGACTAGTGATGTATACATCAAGATACTTGAGGATAATCTTGTACCAACCATGGAAGCACTTTGCGTTTGTAGCAATATTGATAACATGATTTTCCAGCAGGATGGTGACCTCAAACACACTGCAGGCACCACCAAAGCATGGCTGAGGCGCAAGGGCATTGAGAAAATGGATTGGCTTGCTCAGTTGCCAGATCCTAATCCCATAGAGCACCTCTGGGGCATGCTAAAGCGGCACTTGGTTCAATATACATCATCTCCTAAAGGGCAGCAAGAATTGGCAGAAAGGGTGGCACAGAAATGGGACAAAATCACGGTGGCTGAATGCCAAAGGCTCACAGAGAGTATGCCACAAAGATGGCAGGCTGTCATAAGGGCAAAAGGTGGCCATACCAAGTATTGATGCACAGCAAAAGTACATGAAAGAAAGTGATCAAATGTTTCTGTACCAAATTGCTTTTTTTGACATTTCAATTTTGCATGTATCAACAATCAGACTACACCATCACGTAGCCATGAAGAAGAGCTTTCAATTGATATAAGTTGCATGATTTGTTGATCATACAGATGTTGAGGAAAGCAAGCATGTGTAGTGATGGGCAATTTATTTGATCACTTTTGGCGCACACTGTACGTTGGCACTTAGGATGAATACTCACCTCAACGGCATTGGCAGTGCTGAAGGTTGATTCCTTGGGTTCGTTTCTGCTTTCCTGCAGTCAGCTTTCACGTATGTCGGAACTGAGTCAGTCGTGCTTATTCGGCGGGATTCAGGGTCCCATTATGATTCTTTCATAAGTTGAGCATTTGAAGAGAATCTCTCTGTGTTTCATCACTGAAATGTCTCGCTGGGACCTGCTGTACATACAGTAGCTACTGTATGAGGGGACACCCGCATCGCATCGCATTGATTCCGCCAAATTCTTTCAACCTCCAAGCTTTGCTCGATCATGAACAATCCCATGACTCGTTCATCTGGACTCAAATGCGCATGTCGAAACTTCTTTTTCAATTTTCGAAACCATACCAAGTTGTTCGTATGCGTATGCTCGCCTGTTTATAACCGGCTTGGATCTTATCATCTCGTCCTTATTTGAATTCTTTCTCTCTTTCTCTACCCTTTGACGATGAGTAGTGAACCCTTTGCTCTTCCCATGCTGTCTCAGTTTAGCTTCTTAATTCAGTCTGGGGAATTTGCCTTGTGTGTCTGAGTATACCGCACTTCCAAGAAAAAGAAACCCCTTGGCGAAGGGGCTTTTGGCATCGGATCATTAGACCATAAACATCCATATTCAGACATAAGAAGAGGAACACGACAAGAGGGGGTAACATTACGGGCAGTTGAAGCCAAAGAACTAATCTACTAACAAAAACAAGAGAGGTTTAGAGACGGGGGAACGGTAAAAGCAGTTGAATCCAAGAGAGAGAGAGAGATAGAGAGAGAGAGAGAGAGAGAGAGAGGGTAGAAGGACCATTTTGGTCTAGACTGCGCTTTAAGACAAGCCGATAACTTCACCGTCCTCGGTCAAGTCCATGTCGTAGTAACCTGGTCTAGTGTTCAAGCCGGGCATCTTGCTCATTGCGCCGCACATGACTACGAGGAGACCTGCACCGACACTGGCGTAGACCTCTCGGACGGGAATGGTGAATCCGGTGGGTGCGCCCTTCTTTGTGGGATCCGCGCTGAGGGAAAGGTGGGTCTTGGCCATGCAGATGGAGAGATTTCCAAAGCCGTTCTTCTCGATGACCTGGATCTGCTTTTCGGCGGCAGGGGAGAGTTCTATTCCGTCAGCACCGTACATGTCGCGAGCGATGGCCTCGATCTTCTGTGTGATGGGGAGGGTAGGCTCGTAGAGGAAGTTGAACTGGGAATCAGCGCCTTCGAGCTGTTCGATGACGGCCTTGGCAAGGTCGACAGCACCCTCACCGCCCAAAGCCCAGTGGTTGGCAGGAACCGCATCGTCGGCTCCTGCTTCAAGAGCCTTCTTGCGAACAAGCTCGAGCTCGGCGGGTGTGTCGGTGGTGAACTGGTTGATGACAACAATGACCTTGAGACCGAACTTCTTGGCGTTGGAAATGTGCTTGGCAAGGTTGACACAGCCCTTCTCGAGGATCTCGAGGTTCTCCTCGAGGTAGACTTCGGAAAGGGGCTTGCCGGGCGTGACCTCGGGTCCGCCACCGTGGGTCTTGAGTGCACGGACAGTGGCAACAATGACAGCAGCATCGGGGACAAGGCCAGACTCGCGGCACTTGATGTTGCAGAACTTCTCCATACCAATGTCGGCACCGAAACCGGCTTCGGTGATGACGTAACCGGTGCGCTCGACGGGCTCACCCTCCTCGATACCTGCGAGCTTGAGAGCGATGGCGTCGGCAAGAATAGACGAGTTGCCGTGAGCAATGTTGGCGAAAGGTCCAGCGTGAACAAAGACGGGAGTGCCTTCGAGCGTCTGCATAAGGTTGGGCTTGATAGCGTCCTTCATGAGGATGGCAAGGGCTCCACCGACACCAATGTCGTCGGCGGTGACGGGGTCACCAGCACGCGAAGTTCCGATGACCATACGTCCAAGTCGCTCGCGCATGTCCTTGAGGTCTCGGCTGAGCGCAAGCACAGCCATGCACTCAGAGGCGACAGCGATGTCGAATCCTGTCCTGCGGGTGATGCCTTTCTCAGTGGCGGCCTGGCCAACGGTGATGTCACGAAGGTATCGGTCGTTGGTGTCAGTGACACGCCTCCAGGTGACGGTCTCGGGGTCGATGTCGAGACGAGCAAAGCGCGACTTCTCTTCATCGGTAAGATCGTCGGGGTTGGTCTTGTCGATGCCGAGCTTCTTCAATCTACGGAACATGATGGGGGCAAAAGTGCGGACGCCCTTCTTCTTGGGGCAGAGACGGTCAAACAGGGCGGCGTCCTTCTGGGTGGCTTCGTGGAACATCCTGGTGTCGATAGCGGCGGCGAGAAGGTTGTTGGCGGCCTGAACGGCGTGGTTGTCACCGGTCAAGTGAAGGTTGAACTCCTCCATGGGGATGACCTGAGAGTATCCTCCACCAGCGGCACCACCCTTGATACCGAAAGTGGGACCCTGAGAGGGCTGACGGACACAGGCGAAAGCCGACTTGCCGAGGTGAGCACCAAGAGCCTGGGCGAGACCGATGGTGGTGGTGGACTTGCCCTCACCGAGAGGGGTAGGCGTGATACCGGCGACGACAATGTACTTGCCGTTCTTGCGGTGCGCAAGACGCTTGAGGACGGAGAGGTCGACCTTGGCCTTGACGGCTCCGTAGGGCTCAAGCTCGGACGAGACAAGACCGATTTCGCGAGCGACTTGGGTGATGGGCTTGGGGGTTTGGGAACGGGCGACCTCGATGTCGGAAGGTACCTTGGCGAGAGGCTTGATGGGGTTGGGGCGCACGACACCACGACCGATACCGAGAGCACGGCCGTCAGCGAGGCTGCGCTCAGCGCTGATGAGAACATTCTCCATGAGCATGGCAACAGTCATGGGACCAACTCCACCAGGAACGGGAGTGATAGCCGAAGCGACCTTGGAGGCGGCCTCAAAGTCGACATCGCCGACCAGGCGGTAGCCGGACTTCTTGGTGGCATCATCGACAAAGTTTGTGCCAACGTCGATGACGACAGCGCCCTTCTTGAGCCAGTCACCCTGGATGAAGTGAGGCTTGCCCATGGCGGCGATGACGATGTCAGCCTGGGCCAGGTGAGCCTGGAGGTCGGCGGTCTTGCTGTGAACCTGGGTGACAGTGCAGTCCCTGCTGCGGAGGAGGGAAGCGACGGGGTTGCCAACAATGTCGCTTCGGCCAATAACGACGGCGCGGAGACCGGCCATGTTGGTGATACCGGCGTTTTCGAGGAGCTTGATGCATCCAGCAGGGGTGCAGGGGAAGAAGAGAGGATTGCAAGCCTTGGAGGAGAGGTGACCAATGTTGAGAGCGTGGAAACCGTCGACGTCCTTCTCGGGGCTGATAGCCTCTGTGACACGTCGCTCGGCATCCGAGTCGATGTGATCACCAAGAGGAAGCTGGACGAGGATACCATCGACGCTGATGTCCTCGTTGAGCTCACCGACACGCTTAATGATCTCGACCTCGCTGGTGCCCTCGGGAAGCTGAACGTGAGTGTATCGCATGCCGCACTCTTCAGCGGCGAGCTTCTTCATCCTGATGTAGGTGGAGGAAGCGCTCATGGAGCCAACCTGCATGATACAGAGGTGAGGCTGGAAGGAAGAGTGCTGCTGCTTGAGCTCCGCAATGCGCTGAGCGACGCGAGTACGGAGCTGCTTGGCAAGGGCGGTACCATCGATGAGCTTGGCACCGCCTGGAGTGATAGCGAGAGAAGCCATGGCGTCGGTTACGAGGGAGCGTGTGGATCCGAGACGACTTGAGCCAAAGGCGAGGGTGGTTCGTCGAGCCGACGAGATGAAGCGGACGCGAGAAGAGGAGAGGAGAGAGGAGGACGAAGAAGTGGAGGAGGAGGAGGAGGAGGGGAAAGAGGAGGAAGAGGCGACGGCAGTGATGAGGGAGGGAGTGCTTCGCTGCTGGGAAAGAGAAGCTAAGTGTCTGCAAGCCGAGCGGCGGAGGAGCATGCCAACGACTTGTAGGAGAGATGAGAAGGAGTGTGGTGTGCGTGTCCAAAGGTGACGAAGGGCGAGTGAACAAAGGGTTCGGTCAGAGAGTGTCGAACAAGAGACGGTGTTCGGCAGACAAAGCTAAAAAGCGACAAACGAAATTATGGTTCGACGGACGGACAAGCTTGACCCGAGCGGTCGTGCTTGCCTTGTGCTCGCAGACATACAGTACACCGACAAGAGAACGGGGATTCTTCTTGTTGTTCTTGTTGTTCTTGTTCTTGTGTTCTTGTTCTTCTTGTGTCGTCGTCCCTGCCAATTTTGCACACGGAAATGCACAGAGCAGCTTTTCTATTCTTCGCATTTTTCAAGTGAGCGGGAAGCCGCTTTTAGCCATTTTTTTACAATCTCTGAAAACGCTTCTTCTTGCTGTTTGGTCCTAACATCAACGAGACTGCAAACAGCTATCGTCCCGACGAACCATCTAGAGACGCTTGCTCGTGCCGCAGCCGACCATAAACACCCCTAGGTTCAGCATTTCCAGAGGCATCTTGACACAGCGACTCCTTTCGCAGTTACCACAGCAGAAAGGGTGACAAGAACGTGTATGACTGGGCGGGGCCGACCAATGAAAAAACTGCACTATCTAGCCAATCGAATTTTGACCCCAAAGATGTTAGCTCAGTATCGAATCCACAAACTTGAGCAAAATGCGTGATGTTTGGAAGGAAGCAAAGTGGAGCGTGCATGTCATTGTGTTGTTCTTGTTCTTGCCCCTGGTTCTTTCACCCTTTCATCCCACCTGCATCTCATCAACCACCCTCGCACCAAGCAATACAGTAGCACAATGCATTGCTTCAGTGTGGCTTCGTCAAAGTGAGCTTGGCACAGCTCACCGTCTAAACAAACGCAACAGTGCATCCACCGAGCAGGTGTCCGCACGGACCTCGTTCGGTCTCCCACCATGACCCCACTGTAAGTCGCTTCTCACGCTTCTTGGTCGATCATGCTATCCTCTCACATCAACGACAAAGTGGCGAAGCACGCTACGCAAGTATGTCTCTTCTTCGAGCGTTGCAAAGACAGGCGATCATATCTGATCTTCCCTCTCATCCTGCTGCTTTTGAAAGTACTACCCAATCTCTGCCACAGACGCTGACTTCTCAACCACCTTCTATCTCCTCCGATCACCGGTCCTCCCTTTCCGAAAACAACATTGCCACCTCTACCCTTCGTTCAACGCCCTCTACCGTCTTCAGACGTGACAATCTTACCGTCGGCACCCGTGTCATCATTGCCGCAGACGCAGACCTCCGTGGCGAAATCTCGGTCGCAAGTGGCACCGTCATCCACCCCAAAGCTACCATTCTTGCTCTCCAGGGTCCCATCTCCATCGGCTCAAACTGCATCATTGAGGAGACCGCCGTCATTGTCAACCGCAAGTCTACGCCCATCAAGATCGGTGACAACAATCTGTTCGAAGTTGGCTGCAGGATCGAGGCGGCCTCGGTGGGCTCATACAACGTTTTTGAAATGCGGAGTCGCGTGGCTCAGAATGTTAAAGTCGGATCGTATAGTGTCATTGGAGCGGGATGTCTGGTCTTACCCAAGCCGATATCGGATAGCGAGCTGGTGAATATCTTTGACGACCACCATGACCACACACAAGGGGAACAAGCTTCAATAAAAGGGTATGACGTCGAACAAGGAGCCGAGACAACCGCCGAGTCCACAAACACACACAGCAAGGGTCGAGACCAAGTATTCGAAGAGCTCCCAGATCAGACTGTAGTCTTTGGCGCCGACAACAGGAGAAGACTCTGGAGCGGAGAGGGAGCACAACAGCAAGCTGCTTTGCACGCAAAACATCTCGAGTATCTTCGTGACGCCATTCCACGCACCCACAAGCTCAAAATCATCCAGGGTGTCAGAGCAGCTCCTTCTACAGCACCTAGCACAGCACCAACAACATAATCTAATACTAGGCAAACCAAGCAAGCAATACCAACATCTGACTTGTACCATTCAATCGTATAATGTGACACCCTCGAGGTTTTGGAAGCGGCGTGTGGGTCAAAGGCCTCCCTCGCTCATCGCTTCATCATCAGCCTATCTTGTACTTGATGCCCCTTAAGTCCTTCATTTTATCCTTTAAAGTGTCTGTTCGTCGTCTTTCTATCTGCCATTCACTATTGCCTTCCATCACACTTGGCAACAAAGCTGTGCTGGTCGGACATAGGGAAAGGTGGGGGGAAAGGGCACCATTTTGCAATGTTAGACCGTACAATAAATCTCGGTTAGCCCGATTTGACGCGATCCAGCTTTGACTCGACCAGAAGTTGGGACAGAAATTCAGCTGCGAAGGCTCAGGTTGGGCACAGACTCTCTGACTTTGTCTCTCTCTCTCTCTCGTCTCGAGAAATCTGACCTTCAACATTCAACCTTCAACCTCCAACCCCACCTTCCCCTTCCATATCTACCGTTCACCTTCGCTTCGCACGCAGCTCTCGACATAGCTCAGATTCTGCATCAGTCTTTGCATCAAGAACAGCGCTTTCTCCCCAATCGCACATAGACATTGTACATTTATTCAAGATGGCGTCGGCAGCAGGATCCAAGTTCCAGTCGTTCATGAACCACCCTGCGGGGCCAAAGACTGGTACGTCTATCTTTGTTGACCCTCGAAGCTATCGAGATTAGCATCAACTCCGTTTTAAACTGACCAACTTCTTCCTACGATTTCGCATTCACTCACTCTGTTCCTACTCTGACTGACCACTTGCTCAGTCTTCTTCTGGGCTCCCCTCATGAAGTGGTGCTTGGTTGCCGCTGGACTCAAGGATCTCTCTCGACCAGCTGACAAGATCTCAGTTTCCCAGAACGTCGCTCTGGCAGCTACGGGCATGATCTGGGTCCGATACTCTCTCGTTATCACTCCTGTCAACTACTCGCTTGCAGCAGTCAACTTCTTTGTTGGCTGCTCCGGTCTCGCTCAGCTCTACAGGGTTTGGGATTTCCGCAGGCAACACCCCGTCCAAGCAGCTGTGGCGGATAAGACAAACGACGTTCAGGCCAAATTGAATGGCGAAAAGCTTCCCATGACCTCCAAGTAAACTCAAATACAAAAGCTGCAACCTTCCAACGCTTCAACCCTGCCCCTGAGAAGCGACCGATGGATATTGCGCTTTTCTTCAAACATTTCTCTATCTTGTAACATACAGCTTTCGTTCTCTCTCGCCCAACATGCAATGCTTTCAACGTCTCCTTTGCCTAAGATTGACACTTTTCTCGTGGTCAAAATTGTCATCGATGAGCTCTCTTTCGCTCTCATTCAAACCAGCTTTGTTATCCTTTGGGCATTCTCACATATCTCCTAGCCAGTTCATGCAGTCAAGCACCGTTGGTGTGTCTAAGCTTCTATTCCAACAACGCTGCATCGTTACAGGACGCAGGTAGCATTACATGTTTGTAGTAGGTAATCCAGCCTGAACCGTGACATCCTCGACAGGGGCAACGCCGGTCACCTTGAGCACCTCCTCCACTCCCCCCTGTACACTCTTTAGTGCTTCTTGCTCCTCGATCGAGCGGCTGAGCATGAATCCTGCATAGCCCAACGAGTTGATGCTCAGATTACCAATCTTTCCCTCTGCGTCACCTTTGCCTGGCAAATCAGTGTATTCTTCTCGCGATCTAGGGATGAGATGCATCGCCCGCTTCGTGATCAACACGTTAAACGCGGGTCTACCACTCGCTTCCTTGCCTTCAGCCTGGGCAAACATTCTCGCTCTGAATAGAGCGTCTAGCAATCCCATAAACTTGTTCCCGATATATCTTTCCATCTCACCTTCATCCTTCTTCATCGCCGCTGTTGGGTTGAGCAGTGCAACAAAGTGCTGCCATGGTAAGGGGAGGGCGTGGACGCTATCCTCTTCTTTTCCGTCCTTTTCGATACGTTCCAGCAGGGATTCCACGGGAACCTTGTAGTCAGATTCGACGATTTTGTCCTGATCTTCTTCCGAGAGACGGTGAGAAGAGATGGCTTCAGGAGAGGTAGTGTCGAGTGGGGGGCATTGGACGAATTGCAAATGGCGGTGTGGCTGAGATGCGCCCGCTGTAGCACCGCAATTGTAGAACGCAAGTAGCTCCGTGTTGCTTCCACCCGGCCTGTGTGCCGAAACGATGCGATAGGCTAGCGTCAGAGTCTCAGGAGAAGGCGGCAAGTCCTGAGAAGCGAATTCGCGAGTGACCATGAGAAAGTGCTGCGGAACAACGCAAAACTTGTTCAACAACATCACGTGTTCTCCCAGCTCCTTGACGAGCAAGTTGGGAACGTATGGTGGGGCAAAGACGTCGCTTTTGTTCTGCTCGACTTTACCTTGCTCTTTCTTCTTTTTCGTTTCTTCTGCCTTTGATGCATCGGTATCAGAGTTGGAAGATGCTGTGGCTTTCGGCTTCTTCAACAGCGCTGGTACAGTTCGGATCTGCCATAGCACCCCAGAAGCTTCGCTCTCTTGCAAAGTAATCTTTTCAGAAGGATAGAAGAATGCATCTCCATCAGCGATAGCAACGTCGAACTTGGATTTGACCTCCGAGGCGAGAGATTTGAGGTCGCTATCTGGGATCGGCATGCTGGAAAAGGTCTTAGTCGAAATTGGTGGGAAGCGGGTAGATCGCGCGAAACGGGGAAGGGAACGAAGCGGAATAGTCAAAAGGCGGAGAGTTGGCATACACCACGCCTAGTCTAGTTGGTCAAGCCAAGAATCGATAGATGTGTAGAGTGTGACAAGAGATAGGTGTCGAGAAGAAGAACATAGGAGGCCGGTGCAACGAAGAAAGACCAACACCGATGACGCTCTTCAAAAAAATAAATCTCCACATGTTACACCCGTCAAAAAGCACATTCTTTGGACATTTTTTCATCTCTCGCTGGCGTGTCACCACACATGATTGTCGCCCTCACTCCTCACACACAACTCTCTCCCTCTCTCCCTCGTAGAGCATCAAAAGAAGACGAGACAGAGAGATCGACAGTGCTAAGATTCAAATGTAGCAACAGATAAAGAGGTATGGGTGTGCCAGGGCTCTAGGGTCTACCAAGCGTAGAAAGATATCGACTGGTCCGAGTTTACCCTTGGTTGCTGCTGCTGCTGTTGCAATCGGGTTTGGGATCCTGGGGCGGTGGCAAAGGCATAGCTAACATTGCTTGTGTGTTTGGACACTTGTGCCTCTTTCTGACCGCCAGAGCGAGTGAGTGGTACTTCTGAAGTCCCAGATGCCTCTTCACCAGCGTCACCACCCCGAACGACGGAAGACGGAAGGGGACTTTTTGAACCAATCCAATCTTGCATCGGTCTCAGGTCTAGAGTTTCCCTGAACTTGTCTCCTCCCTTGTTTCCTTCTCCATGCTTTTCATCCTCTCTACTGTCCTTCGAAGAGCCTGCTTCTGGTGGTGTCGAGAGATGGAGATGCGATGGGAAACGCGACGTCGTGGGCGAAGGAGCGGGCGAGCACCCGAACAAGCGTTGGAACCTGTCCTCCGCGCTCTCCTCTACCAATGTTCCTTGCTTCAATCTCGATCCCTCATCTGTGGATAGTGTGGCTAAGAACGAGAGCCACGAGCTACGTTGTTCGCCTTGTTGTGCTGGTTCGGGGTGATCCTGGCGTACGGACAGGACTGTGTTGCGGTCTACATGGGTGACTTGGCGGAGTTGTGTTGGTTGGCGGGCACGAGACGAGGAGGTAGCCGGAGGTGGGTTCTGCTGGATCTGAAACGGATACGAGATGCTCTCCTTTGTGACGTGTGTTCGGTTGGATCTGCTAGAATGAGCGATAGAGGACCGGCGAGGAGCGGGGACAAGGTCCTTGGTGGTAGTTGTTGAGGTGAGAGGTTTGCTCGTTGTAAAGGGCGAGACCCTGCCAAAGGTGCTGATATTGGGTTTGCGGAAGTGAGGCCACCAGCCGGTATTTGGAGGATCCTGAAGGCTGCTTCTCAGCTTTTCTTCCACTTGTTCGCTATCCTCCCTCTCCTTTTTTCCGTCATCATCTTCAGGTCGAATCCTGCTATCGGTGACAGTAGCATATCCGACCACCACTAACCCAATCAGAAATATCATCACATACACTCCGACCAAGACACCAAACATGATTTCCTCCTGCCGCAAATGCTTCAAATACCTCTGAACGACATGCCCCTTCATTCCTCCATCATCCTCACCCCCGCTACCCAGCATCGCCTCCCTCACCGGCCTCAGCACGGCCTCTTGCTGTTCCCCTTTCAGCATAAGCACATCTGGAGGGACCATGCTAAAATTGACATAGGCATTGTCATGAATCCATGTTAGCGCCTTTTCGATCCCGCGTATTTTTTGCCCAACGATACACTCAACAAATGTCTGCAGCGGTGCGTTGAACGGTGTACCTCCAAACGTGGTTGTAAGAGCATCGGTGATGCCGTCCAGGAACTGGTTGAGAGTGCTGTTCATTGTAGAAGTCGTTGTGTTGACCCAGGCGAATACGTGGGAGTTGAGCTCGGATTCGACTTGGAGGATGACAGAGTTGGCTGAGGAGGAAAAGGCGTAAGAGGCATTGCGAGTGTGGTCGTTGACGAGATTGATGACGTCGGATGTGAGGTGGGAGAGAGAGGTGTTGATCGAAGCTGTGTAGTGGGCCGTCATACGGTGGACGAGGAAAATTTGAAGAAGGACAGAGAGGAGGCCGAGGAGACCGGTAAAGAGGCATGCGAGGGATGCAGGGTGGGTGAGAAAGGCGAGAAGCCAAGAGAGTCGGTCTTGAGCTCTGCGTGTGCGGATACCCACACGATCGCACACTGTCAGTGTGAATGAAGAGATGAGCGGATGGCGAGAGATATTGAGGAGTGACATGAGGTTTTCTGTCCTCAAAACATCGCCTGAGTCTTTTCCTTCTTTGATTTCGACGTCCGAATGAGCGTTGGGATGCTGTGAAAGCCACACAGCCCTGGTGCGTTCCACAGCTTTTATCTCCTTGTGCCACTTCCACCATTCCCATGCGACCCCGATCAGCATAACCACAATGGCGACCAGCGCAAGCAAAAGGAGCCCCGACTTTGCGACACCCTTCAATGCATCGCCGAGGTCATCAATCGGCGAGGTATCGATCCTGTCGCAAAAGCTTACATTTTGCAGCTCGGGTACGGGAAAGACGGAATTGTTGAACTGAAAATTGCTCAACGTGGCGTTCACCTCGCTCTTGATCTGTTCGAAGGGCGTTTCGATCAGCGCATCCATCTTCTGCTTGAGCTCTAGTAGGGTTGGTAGGGTCGCATTCAGCTTGAGAAGTCCGTCCTGAATTTCGTGTGGTAGAGTGATGTTTTCTAGCGCCGTCAGTGAGGGGATAGAGATATGAGGGGCATTTATGTGCTGTCCAAACACCCCAACCACATCGTTGATGCCGCTGACTGCGGTGGAAAGAATGGCGTTGACTCCAGAGATCGAATCCTGGATCGCCAAGCGTATACCTTGGGCTGCGGCGGTGATGGCCTGAGATATCAGCTGCACTGCTTCAATTACCACTGCTAGCGATCCGCGCACGAGAAGCTCCATAAAGCACAAGAAGAGCGATCTGTAAGAGTCGACGATGTAAGTCAGAATCTTTTCAATTGCTGTGATGGAGAGATCAAAGACTCGAGCCGCACCGTGGACTGTGGCAGTGACCGTTTCGGCGAGCTGGACGTTGGTGGTGGAAGCCAGAAAGTGCGGAAAGGAAGCAGCAAGAGAGGCGGTTCCCTCGACAGCATCGCATGCTGAGAGGAGCTTGGCCTTTGTCGAAGCTATGGAGTCGTTGAGGTCTTGGGAGGAGATCAACAGTCTTAATGCGACAAAGAGGAGAGAGATGAGAGGGATGGAGATGGGCGAGAGGAAGAGGCGCGCTCGTAAACCTAGCCAAGGCTGAAGGATTGGTTTCGCAGGTGACAGCATGCGTGGAGAGTTGCTCTGGGCGTACGGTGGACTGGGTGAAATGTTTCGTGGTTGCTGGAGGTATGATGGTGGAGATTCTATGTTTGATTGTGCTGGCATTGCTATGGTGTCAGTAGTGTCCAGGTAGATGATGACGGGACGAATGGTGAGATGTGAGATAAGATTGCAGAAGAAGAGGTGGCAAAATGGTCTACTCTGAATATGACCTATAGGACCTGTCATGGAACACCCCAAGAGAGCTTGTCAGGGCATCTATCGGCGGTATCTTGAGACACAACGCCCCGACTAGGGCATGCAAGCCTTGACGGCTGCTCTGGTACCGACGTCAAAGGGTTAAGAGACAAAGGGCCGGATGTTTGACAATTTTCAGCAGCGAATCTGCTCGACATCCAGCGCACAAAGAATCGCTCATATCACTGGAAAGTCAACACGCTCTGTTGCGACTGAGACGAGCCAGTGGAACAAGATCCCTTTGTCTACGACAGAGCAACGCTTTGTTGGACAGCTCGCCAGACAGCCCAATTTCGTATGAAACCCGCTTGGACGCGTAGGACAAAGGGAACCCCACCACCCACACACACACACGCACAAAATTCTCATCTCTGTTCTGCCCGTGGGCTCGTTCACAGCTGCTTCAAGCTTTGTCGCCGAGGATGCTGACAAGCGCTTTGAGCATTTGGCTGATCAAGTCTGGCTGGGTCTGATGCCATGGGTGGGAAGCAGCGCTGGGAAAGGTGGAAGGGGGAAGGGGAGCCCTTCATTAATTTTTTTGGTGCCAAAAACGTGAACAGAGTGGACCCTGCATAAACACCCATGCTGACTTTTTTGGACTCAGCCTCTTTCCATCCACCATCTCCATCACCATCTCCCTCACCCCTTGACAACACCCCTCGCCTTTCCCACACACGACATGTGACTTCTCCTCCATCAAACACGCAAAGCTATAATGGCATCAAATTAGATCTACCGACCGTCGAGTGTCGAGCATGACTTACCTGAATTTCACCCACCATTTCACCAACTGTGAGCCGCATCAGCTCCAACAAGCGGCCTATGTAGCACTGCATACGATATGCTTCCATCGCTTTTTGGGCACCCTGCGGCCTGCATCTATCTCGGCTTTCGGTTTGACCTTTGTAAGCCTTGTACCAAGCTCTATTTTTTTTTTCCTTGTTCATTCTAAGTAGTTGCTCACTCGCTTTGCATCTGTGCACATGGTCGGATTTTGGATTTGGGAGCAACAGCCGGCCATAGCAGACACTGAGATTGACCAGCTACTTCAGCAGCGCTCTACCCAGCTATTCGCTCTGCTCTCAACGTCACCAGCTCCAAAATCAGCAGTAGAGATCGTAATTTATTTTTTACGCCCGTCGAGCAGCAAACCCTCCTCCCCCTCCGCCGCGAGAAGCGAAACCAAGATTCAAGACACTGCAACCCAGACTAATTCCAAAACAGCGGCTCGTACAGAAACCCCTCCTTCTGGAGCATCATCACTCCGGGCCTGGGCCTCATCTCGCAACCTCCAGTACGCCTGGCTAGCACAAGCTTTCTCTTCGGGTGCGGGGCAGGCCGCTGCTATCCTCCCGAGCACTCCCGAAACCGCGCTACATGAAGATCTTGAAGCAGAAGCATTCGAAAGGTGGAACGTCGTCTTCAATCTCCTCGGTACAGATGTATTGGCATCAAAAAGAATCGGATTGAAGCAAGGAATGGCGCACTTTGTAGATAAAGTGCTGCAGTTTGTACAGGCGAACAAGGCCCATTTGCCGCCATTTTCAGGTGCAGAATTGGTTACTTTTCCCGTTCGGATTGTTGTGAGAGCTGGATGATCATTAGGTATCGCAAACGAATGCAAGGTGGTGGTTGTTGTTGCTGTTGTCTGTGGTGCTGAATATCGTGGTATGCGTGATACTGTATGTGTGATACTGTATGTGTATGTGAAAAGTGAGGGGGGAACGACGTGTGTGGGCGGAGTGGCGCGTGCGTCCTTCTCTTTTGTTTTCTTGATGAAAAGTGACACTTGGACCCTTTTTCTTCTTCACCATCACTCCTTGCGACAACCACCTTTCTTCTACCGTCTACCACGATTGCTCAACCTCTTTCTCAACCTCTTCTGAAGATTGGAGCAGGTATTTCAGAAGCATCTGAACAGGATGCCAACCGGTGGAGCAGCGATGCGCTTCATCCTTTATGGTCTGCTCGCTGTGGGCCTTTATACGGGCTACACCTACTACAGCTCCCCATCTCTTACCTTATCATCCAAGACCACGTCCTCCACCTTCCACACGACAGGATCTTTAGGCGGCAGCTCCATCCTCTCCGATGGTCGCACTGCCATCTCTCGGCGAACTGTAGCAGTGGCAGATTTGCATGGCGACCTTCAGCATGCGCTAAACGTTCTTTCCATGGCATCAATCCTCTCGCCTTCTCCCACTTTGGATCACAATTACACCTGGATCGCAGGACACGACGTCCTCGTCTCTACCGGTGACATTGTCGATCGAGGCGATGATACGATACCTCTCTACCAGCTATTCATCTCCCTTCGCGCCCAAGCAGCAGCAGCCGGAGGAGAAGTTCGAAACTGCTTGGGCAATCACGAAGTGATGAACAGCTTAGGTGATTGGCGCTATGTCACCCCGGGAGACGTCAAAACGTTTGGAGGCGTACAAGAACGACGTCAAGCAATGTCTGATCAAGGTTGGATAGGAAAAGACTGGTTAGAACACTACAACGTTACCCACACCCTACCACTTTTACCCTTGACCCATCCAGCTTTACCTCGAACCTACATCGTACCCCAGGTGAGCTTTGTTCACGGCGGAATAACTCCCGAATACGCCTCTTTGGGAACTGCACACATCAACAAGTTGGGAAAGTCTTTCCTCAACAAAGCCCTTTCAGATTCCAAACCCTCCGGTTGGCTACCCACCAATACCACTCCCGAAGAACAACATCTATGGGGAGAATTCGGCCCACTATGGTATAGAGGTTACGCATCCGATCCAACCACACAAGCTTGTCAAAACGCCGCAAACGCAACAATCTCCCTCGACGTACGACATCTCATCATGGGTCACACCCCTCACTTTGACGGCTTTGTCACAAGATGCGACAACCACCAAATCCTCCTAATCGATACCGGAATCAGCAGAGCTTACGGAGGCCAACAGAGCGCCCTCATAATCGATTTCCAATTAACCCCCGTAGATACCGAATCAATCAAAGGCAAAAAATTGTGGATCGAAAAAGAGGTCCTCACCGCTCTCTACCGTGGCAGGAGACCAAAAATACTGGCTACCCTCGAAAAACATCTCTGGCTATAACTACTAATATGAACCTGTGAAGGCCCTCAATCCGATTCGTATACCCCACAGCAAATCAACCATCATTACCAAGTGCACCCTCTGTGAAATGTGACAAGGCGACATCTGAATTCAACGGTGACGCAAAAAAGGTAAAACAACAAAAGAGTGACAGTAGGAGTTGGACCAAAAGAAGAGAGAGAGAGAAAGAGAGAGTGTGTGTGTGTTTGTGTATATGTCTTGTCTGCTAAAAGAGTGTGTGTGTCAAGTGTAAAAAACCCAGAAAAAGATCAAAGAGAGAGAGCGTGTGTGTGCAATGTATGTACGATATCAAAAGAGAGCGTAGATTAGAGGAAAGGCCCGAAACGGTCCGGCAGGGTATAGACCTTTGCCCAGTCCCACGCTCAATGAGGTGGTGGGCAAAGGTTGAAAGCTTATTCGCACTCCTCTTGAGGGGGGTTTGATGTGGACTAGCGATGTGAAGCGGGTTCAAAAAAGGTTGTGAAGCGTTTAATCTTCTTCAGTCGAGCCTGGTGTTTGTTCTCCTCGCTGCCCGAGAGGCTGGGTGAGGCTGCCGAACGACGATTCAGCTCGGCGTTGGAAGAAGCGGAGAGGGCAGATGCGCGGCCGCTTGGGGCGGTGAGTTTGGCGGCGGCTTTCTCGATGGTGTCCTTCTCGTCGTCAGCGGTGATCTCATCCTGGGTGATGGTCGCATCGGTACGCGCAATAGTGTTGAGACTGCTGGCTGTGGTAAGCTCGCCGGTTGAAGCCTTGGGTCGCATGGACGCGAGACCTTGACCGTTTCTACGCTTGCCAAGACGATGAAAGGGGCGACTCGACGTCGAAGAGTGGCTGGACGAAGCTGGCATGCGAACCGACTCCTGACGTCGCAAGAGTCGATAAGTGTCGACCACACCTCGTGCAAACAGGTTTGTGCCTTTGCCACCGTTAAGTTCCGACTTAAGCTCGCCATCGGGACCCGAGAGCTCGACCATATCCCAGTCGTCGTCCTCGTGGTCGCTCTCGCGGATCGCGCCATGACTCGGACGTCCAACAGCAGAGGGAACCATCTTGCGCGGCGCTGCCGATCGGCTTGCGTACGAACTAGCGGGTGAGCTCTGCACTTGGCTGGTAGAATGGTCGCTCTGGGAGTCCGAAGTGTTGGTAGTCGCCTCGCGGCTATGAGGCTGCAGAGGGTCACTGTGCACCGCATCAACCGCTGACGAGCCAGCAATGGACGACGCTTCCATGCTGGCTTCGTGCTCAAGCTGAGCAAGCACAGCTGCGGCAGCACGTGCTGCAGCTTCATCGTCCTCCTCTTCAACGATGGATACATCAGCGAGAGAAGGTTGAGTCGACCTGGAAGGGGCTGTAATTGGCTGGCGTTCGACTGCAGCAGCAACGACGGGCTCGGGAGCAACAACAACGGCAGATGTGACAGGCTCCTTGACTGGTGGCTGGGCGGATTTCTTGACAGGAGAAGCTGGTTCAGCAGCATCCCCATCACCATCATATGGCTGCTCAGTAGACAGAACCGAAATGATCGACTCGGAATCCTTGCGGCCACGGAACGAGTAACCGTCAAAGAGGTTGCTGTGTTCCGATGCCTCTCTGTCATCCATGCTCTGGTCTGGCGTGGCTGCAGCAACTGCACCTCCTCCGTTCTGGTTGAAAGCAGCATCGGCCGTCATGTCTGCTTCAGGACCAGCGCCCGACTCGCGCGCAGCAGTAGCCACGTCGACACTGGCATCGACCTCGTGTGCTACGGTAGGTTGCATCTCCAAAAAGGTCTCGTCAAAGTTTTGTGTGTCGATCTCGTTGTCAGGATCGATGGGCGGGATATAAGGAGGAATGTAGCGCTTGTGGAAGATGTGGTCCCACTCGATCATCGAGAAATAAGGATGCTTCTTGATACGGGGCTCCTTCATTCGAAGCTGTGGGTTCCTCTGCAGCAGACCTCGGAGAATGCTCTTGGTGTCTTGGTCCAACACTCGATCCTCTGGGAAGACGAGAGGGTCTCGCAGCACCTTGGCATACATGTCGGCATGCGTATCGGCCCAGAAAGGCGTGATGCCGGTCAGCATCTCGTAGAGCATAGTACCAAAACTCCACCAGTCGACCTCGTACGAATATGGCTGACCCTGGAGCACTTCGGGAGCCAAATATTCGGCTGTACCGCAGAAGGTAGTGGTGGTTTCGCGCTCCTCGAGCCAGCGACTGGACGAGGACCTCGATGGCACGTCCGAGGCATCATCGGAAGCCGACATCCAGTGGGCGGACCGCGACTTGGTGATGCTGTTGCTCGAGTGGGAGCGACCAGGCGAGGTGGGAGGAGGCGTGACGCTACCAATGGAACGGCTGCGGCTGTTGAACTCTTTGGAGAGACCAAAGTCAGACAGCACAATGTGGCCGTCAGCGCCAATAAGAACATTCTCGGGCTTGAGGTCACGATAGATGACGCCAGCTTTGTGCAGACCCTCGACACCTTCTACGATTTCAGCAGCGTAGAAGCGAGCACGGTCGCGGCCGAGACGACCCCATCGCGAGAGCTGTGTGGCCAGATCTCCACCAGGATGAAAGTCCATGACGAGATAAAGATTGTTGCGGTCATGGAAGGACCACCAGAGACGCACGACGAACGGATCAAGCACATCCTTGGCCATGCGCTTAAGGACGGATTGCTCGGTGAGCGTGTGCTGCAGTTCTTGGTGTGCCAGCACATGCCTCTTGTGGATCGACTTCATTGCATACAAGCCGCGGGACGACGTATGACGTACGAGAAGCACTTTACCGGCACAACCTTTGCCAAGCACGCGAATCATCTCAAAATCGTCGACCGTGACCTTGTTGGAGCCCTTGCGGCGATGGTGAGAGCGGCTGCGTTGCGCTTTGGCCGCATCAGCTCCCCTTTCAGCGGTGCCGTCTTCATCCTCGCCCACCTGCTGCTCTTCGGGGATCATCTCGATGTTGGTGTTGGTGGAGCGGCTATCGTCGGCGACACCTCGTCGGTCGGAGGAAGCGGTGTCGAGCGATCCAGATGTCGAAGCCACGGTAGCGCGGCTCAATCTTCCGGCTGGTGTGCCCGAGGCGCGAGAAGACTCGTCAGCAGAATCGAGGTCCAGATCGTCCTCGGTAGGTCCTCCATCCTCGTCAAGGTCGGACTGAGCTGGCGCAACGCCGACGTTGGTGTTTCGCGGTGCGACCGACGACTTGACATGCTCAGCCAAATCGCTGCGAACCTTGCGAACGCGGCGCTCGACTCGGACGCTCTGGAAGTCATCGGTACCGACGCGGATGAAACGCTTCCAGGCCTTGTGCTCGCGTGTTGCCGGGTTATTGGCGAGAACGGTAAAGTAGGTAGCGAGCTGCGTTGTGGTGGAATGCGAGGCAAGCTTGGACATGGCGCCAGGCTCGGGGGAAAGAGGAGCAGAGGGCGGAGGAGACACGGCACCAGATGCGATGGCATCAGCAGCTGGCGAAGTCGATTCTCCGGCAAAGTTGGAGAAAGTGGCTCGAGATTTGGAAGCACCGGGTGACAAGGTGCGGGAGATGGTCTGGAAGAACTTGCGTCCGCTCAACTGAGGCGGTGAAGAGGGCAGAACCGGGAGGGTCGGAAGAGAGTTGGGTGGGATGGCATCACGGATCTTATTGTCCATTTCAGTAATGTCGTTGGCGGGACGGATGAGGGTAAGGTTGTGTGTGGGTGTGGTAACGTAGAGAGTGTAGGAAGCGACAATCTGTTTGCGCTTACGACCCTCTCGCTTGTCTTTGGCCTCGGCAACACTGATGCTCCATGGTGCATCGCCCGACCTGCCAAGAGCGGAAGCGGCGGCAGGATCGGTCAATGCGGAATCCAATTCGGCGCCGTGAAGTCTGGGACTGGCAGTGAGGGATGTAGGGATGCCGTCTTCGTCAAAGAGGCCACGAATGCTGGTACGATTACTGCCCGAATTGGCAGAGGTGCCAACATGACTGCCTCCGCGTGACGAGAGCTCCCGGAGACCTGCAAAGGTGCTAAACTTTTTGTGATTGGAGGCAGGGGAAGCAGTTCTGGCGGGAGGCGCCGTGGGAGCCACAGATGTGGGCATGATGGGCTGATCCAGAATTGTGAGGGTTGAGATGTCGTCGAGATGTGTAGCTTCGTCTGGCAGAACAAAGCACCGATTCGGGAGGAAGTGGAAGCCACACCGCCTTGACGTATGCAAACGTCGATATGCTAGCCAGGCGAACTTTAAAGGGCTAAATGCATCAAGGGTGAGGCTGGGATTCTGAAAGGAGTTGGAATGACTACTGAGCTGAAAGAGCGTGCGGAGAGAGAGAAGCTATTTGTTGCGGGCGATCGAGTCAGTGACTGAAGGTATGGGCCGGGCAAGATCGAGCCAAGCTGGGCA
The DNA here is from genome assembly GCA_900323505.1 of Ustilago trichophora. Classification (NCBI taxonomy): domain Eukaryota; kingdom Fungi; phylum Basidiomycota; class Ustilaginomycetes; order Ustilaginales; family Ustilaginaceae; genus Ustilago; species Ustilago trichophora. The sequence continues at coordinate 642,302 of OOIN01000014.1, read as the reverse complement.
GTAGCGAACTATAGAGCGGCAATCTGTTGGTGGGGAGCTGGGCAGAAGAAAGTAGGTGTCGATGCGATTGTACGATTAGATTGACGAGCCGAAAAGGTTGTTGTTGTTGCGATGTTTGTCGTGTTGTGCCAAGAGATGCTGAGGGAGGATTGAGAGTGTGGGAAGCCGAAAAAAGGGAGCAGAAACGATGCGAAAGTGTGATGCGCTGCTGGAGTGGGTTGTTGATGGTGCAGGCGAAGAAGAGGTGGATGCAAACTTATTCCTCTGTCAGATAGCTCGAAGGGTGTTGATGGTGATGTTTGAACAAAGGAAGAGAGAGAGAGAGAGAGGTAGGAAGAGGGAGGGAGAGACGCAGAGAGATGAAGCTGAGAATGATGATGAGGAGGATGATGGGATGGAGAGAGGAGAGTGCAGCGTGTCGCAGTCCAAGGGTGAAAGTACTGCACTGTAATGCAATGCGGCGGCGGCGGAGAGAGGAGAGAGTGTGAGAGCGTGTGTGTGTGTGTGTGTGTACTGTACGTGTATATGTGACTGAGTGAAATCGCAAGCGAGCCGAAAGCGACACAATTGACAAAGGGGGCTTTTTGGCAGGCACCAAACCAGTCTAAGAGATGTGTGTGATTGTGTGTGATTTTTGTGATTTCTCCAAACCAAAAAGTGTTGGTCTGGCTTGGGCGCAGCTTCTGAGCGCAAAGAAAAAGAGGTGTGTGTGTGTGTGAGAGAAATATTCGACCCAAAAATATCGTCCAATTCGATGCGTCGCCTGTGCTGTGAATGTGTGTGTGTGAGTGGGGGCGCGCACGCAAACCTCTCTTTCTCTCTCTCTGTCTCTCTTTACTGTACTGTACACTGCCAACTGCAGATCGGGGTTGACTTTTGGCAGGTCGGAGCGCCAACCTGCAAGACAGCACACATCGCTTATCCTACTGCTACACTGCCAAAAAAAGCCTTTTTTTTCTTCTTCGCATCTTTTTTTCTTTCTTGAACTTTTTGGCACCATTCTTCAGCACCGCATAAGGGATTCACAGAGGTACTGTATACGCGAAGCAAACTCCGCAACGTAGGCCGCCTAAAGTCTCACCATGGCCGCGGTAGAAGCATTGTACAGACCATGATCCCAGCTCAGGATCAAAATGTGGGCCGTCGCATTTTGACATACATCACATCGAACCACGATCGATCGAGCAAGGGAGCAAGCGTGTTGTTGGCTTTATACTTTGACACGAGAGCAAAGCGCAGGTTGACGTGCAAAAGTAAAAGCCAAAGGAGGAAGTGGCAAGCACGGTCAAGCGGAGACTTTTAGGGTGCAGCGTGGGGCAATCCATGTCAACCTGGCTCTCTCTTGTTGCTCTGTTCTCTGTGCTGCGTGTGGGCGACAAAAGGCTGCTGATGTCGGAAACCAAATCAAAGTTCAGCAGGGTCCACCATCGTCTTCGCTTGACGCACGGCCGCTCGCCTTCTGTTTCTGCTTCTTCTTCTTCTTATAACTTAGTCAAGAAAGCATTCGGATACGACACACACACACAAAATGCTGCATCTCGGGGCAGCAAAGGAAACAGAAGAAAAAAAGTAGGATCTTCGTGCATGCATATTTGGCGCCAATTTGTCAAGTGAAAGTGATATTCCTCCTACTCCTACTCCTCCTCCTCCTCCTTTGAACCCTCCTTAAATATACCGGGTCTCACCGACCCGCAAGCAATCTTAATTTGAATCTTTCCCTTTCTGTCTTGTCTTGGTCTTTGCCTCCATATGCGTTCTTTCGGCCGTTGCTCTCCTCTCTATCTCAAAAAAAAAAAAAAAAAAAAAAAAAAAAAAAAAAAGGATTTGAAGCGTACATTTTGACATCAGGTAGCGTGCTGTACTTTCCATTTCTTGGTCTCGGTTTCGGTTTCGTTGCAGCGATCTGCTGGTGGTGGCTTTGTACTTTCCCGAAGACCGCCTTTCACCCCACTCCTTTTTGACGTGGCCGGATGGCTGCGAGTTTGTTCTAACTAGCTCTTTAGGTATGCTGTTCGCCGACTATCCGAGCGCACGCATCCCCTGCAATAATTCCAGTACAGCTAGCCAGGAAAGCGTGAGATTTCCAAGAAAAGACTGTTGTTCTTCTTTCAATACTGTACCAAGCGCAGAACGCACGGCGCGCTTTTCTTACGTTTTCCACCGAGCATGCATGCATTAGGCTCCGAACCCGCTGCCGACAGCTCATTCCGCTCCAATACACAAGCCAGCATGTCTCTATGGCGTCTGGCTCATATAGCCAACAGAACTCCACTCAAATTGGGCGAATCAGAGGTGCTACGGTTATTCCGCCGGGAATCTAGTCTGACAAGGGTCTTTCTTTGCTCGCTTGGGGCATCCGAAGCAGCAAAGGAAAGAAGAATGGATCGTCAATTTCTACGAGTTTTCCGAGCAAACTTACTAAAAAATATAAAAAAGGGCTTTAAAATTCGCTCTAAAAGTGTGCCTCATCTCGAGTTCCCTTCTCTAAGATCACATTCTTGCACACGCACGACCATAGCGCTCTCTTTGTATAATCACACGTCGCTCCTCGCCCCTCATCAGTCCGCCTTTGAGCCCAACAATCGACATCTCCCGCCAACTCACACGCACGTACCCGGTAGAGAGGCCAATATAGATGCAAACAAAGTAGCATTGCTTCAAGGGCAACGACGCCAAAGACGACAAAAAAAACAAAGATGGAATGCAGGCAAAGACGTGCGAATGGTTCTGATCGTAACAGTTGAATGTGTATGCTAGTTAGGGAATGTGAGTGTCAATGTGGCGCAGAGGAACGAGCGAAGGGGCAAAGCCTACTAACGACGCTGCTGTCGATAAGCTTAGAATCCATCAAGCGCAGAGAGACAGCTGGTATCGGCATCACCAAAGCTTTCGCCAAACAGCTTCTTTTGTCTGCCTCTCGCCTGGTCTCTCTCCCACTCGCGGTCGCGTTCTCGTTCCAGTTCGCGCTCCTTGCGGATCTTCTTCTTGATCCGCTCCTTTTCTCGCTTCTTGTCGCACGTGCACATCGTGGGCAGGTTGACGCTTGACGAGTGAGGCGACTCTGAGCAGCTCTCACCAGGTGAGTTGGACGACTCGCGCTCATGCTGCACGTCCAAAGCGATTGCAAGACGCGACACCGCCGACTTGTCACGCGAACGAGAGCGCGATGCGTTCGACGACCACTCGTCCATGCTCAGTGAACGCACACTGGCACGCAGATCCGACAGTGACGAACGAGAGCGAGCTTCCTCCTCTTCCATCTCGGACACCTCGGTCGAGCTGGTGAGATCACGCTTGTTCTTCAACGGTTCCGAGTGACATGATACCGCTGCTGATGTCACCGAAGATCCCTCGGCCTCGCCTTCACCATCACCTTCTGCGTCGGTAATCTGCGCCGAGCCGCCGGACGACGTTGGCGCAGACGATTCTGTGCTGGAAATCTTGATGCGCTGTCGCAGCGTTCGGCAGTACCGACACTTGGTCGACTTCTTCTTGGCATGCCCGTCTCTGCTGAGCGAGCGTAGCCGTAGTACTTGTGAGTCATCATCGTCCAAATTGTCGATCGCAGAACCATCCCGCTCGCCAAAGCTAGATCTCAACCTTGGAGAGAGTCGCTGCGAAGGCAGATCGGCATGGTGGAAGCTGGGTCGGCGGGACGAGTCGGGTGTGGTCGCTTCCGAAGCCGAGACATCGGCACTCGAGAGGCCACTGAACAAACTGACCGGAGCGGCAGCAGGCAAGTGCTTGTGCTCCCAACTCACTGTGTTAACCGTCTCAACGGACGAAGAGAACTTGGTCTCATCCGCAAAGTCGGTGTTCTTGGGCGTGTTGAGCTCGTGGTCCCACTCGCCAGCGCTGGAGATGGAAGCTCTGCCAAGATTTGAACCGCCGTTGGATTGTGCAGAGACAATGTCGACATGCTTGATGTTGCGAGCTTCCAGCCAGCTTGGCGTGGACCCGGATGCGTTGTTCAAGCCAGCTTTGGGATGGAAGCCTTCTGTGGCCACTTGTTCAAAAGGGCTGAGATCGGGGCTGGTGCAGTTGCTGCTAATCCAGCTATTTTCGTTGCCGGGCGATTCCGTACCATCTCCATCACCGTCGCTGCTGAGGCTGCTCCATGGGTCAACCGAGGAGCATCGCGATGAAAGAGGAGACGAAGTGATGCCGAGAAGACTGGACCAGCCCGGCGACGACGCAGACGCAGCAGTACTGCCTGATGTCGGTGTGGGTGGACGGAGACCAGAGAGGCGCACGGCATCCTTCTCTGCCATCCTCCTTTCCAGGCCCAGACGTCGTGGTGCCAAGTGCGCGCCCGTGTCTGGTACCTTGACGGTGATGGGGGCGGGCTTGGCGAACGTGGGACTGCTGAGACCGCTTATTGTGTGCACAGGCTCGGTGGCTCGAAAGTCATGCGTCGCTGCTGTTGCGGTGGATGCTTCTGCGTTGGGAGAGGGGACATCGCGCAGGACTTCCATGGTGCCAAGCTTCGTGTCGTTGCTTGATGGATCCTCCTTGAGACTGGCTTCGGCGGTGATGACTGGCGAGGAGAGGTTGGAGCTGACACCAAAATAGCTCACGCTGGCGTAGGCGCCAATCGACTTGTGCAGACTGGGGCTAGGCATGGGTGTGGCGTCGGGCGACAAGTTGCGCAGGGCTGGAGGGGTGGATTCGGGGCTGGGCACTTCTTGCTTGGGAGAGGCTGCTGGTTTTTCGGGGGCAGCGACGGCGGTGATCTCAGGTGCCAGACTGTTCTGGAGCCCACCAAAGGAGCGGAAGCCGTGGACGGGCAGGCTGACTTTCTGAGAGGGGGCTTGGGGCTGCGAGTCTGCATCGTTTGGCTTGACGTCTCCGCCGTTGAGCGCAGAAGCATGCTGCAAAGAAGACAAGGCCGAAAAGTGAAGCGATCTGCCGCTGGCCATGAGACCGTGGCGAGGCTGATATCCGACTGAGGCCGTTTCTGTGCCATTCTTGATGCAGGCCCAATTTTCAAGCAAAGGGTCGCGGAAGAAGCCGACATCGGGAGCAGGTTGCTCTGCGGATTCCATTGCGACTGGAGCGTCATCCGTGGAAGAGGCGTCATCCTCGATTCCATCGTCGCCGTTGTAAGATGTCGAGCGAGGCGGAAGGCTCATGTCAAATTCGGATCCTCCTTGCGTGCATTTGATGGGGCGACGGTCATACGACTCGCCTGAGAGAACAAAGAATTCCTCGGGTGGCGCCTCATCAAAGTGGACATGGCGTGAGCCAGCTTGCAAGACAAGGTTGCGGGGAGCGGCGAAGGAAGTGGGCAAAGGGTTGGATGCCACGCGGTCCTGGATGGAAGCGGACTCGAGACGATTGGCAGCCAAGTCGGTCGTGATGCTCGAAATGGGGACCGACACCTGACGTTTGAGGCAAGGGGCGCGAACGCAGGTAGTGGTGCGAGCTGGGATGAGATGGTGTCGGACTCGGTCGACCTTTGGCGAGAGCTGAGCTGCTTCGACGGCGGGGAGCTCGGGTTCGGTGTCGACCGGGGTCAAGGCACAAGTGGAAGTCTGGATGCGGAGCTCCTTGAAAGCTGGAAGAGAAGTCGACTCCATGGTTGCAGAGAATGTGCAGGTCGGCGACTGAAGCGAGAGGTGTGAATAGCAAACCTGAGCTGTCTCTTGCACTGATTTGCGAATGATGCGTGGGCTGATGATGCAGTATTGGAATAGGGCAGAATCGCAAGCCAATAGGAAAGCCAGGCGGTAACGTCGGGAGGACCGATGAGGATTTCAACACCCCGAGAAGAGCATCTTGGATGATTTTCGTGGGTGAGAAGTGAGCAGTGATGGTATATCAACTCCCAGGTGTCGAGAAGCCTTGTGGACAAAAGGGTAGGACCAAGAGGAAATCCCAAAGCTTTGCGACGGTGAATGGAGGAGTGAATGCGTCGTCAATGCACCTGAGATGCGGATGCAATATCAAAAAGGGGACAAGATGATAGCTTTCGAGGCCGTAGCTGCAGGTCCGGGTCACAAAACGTCGAACATGGTGAACTGATGGAGCTTCCTTAATGCAACAAGAGATACGGCGGGCTGTGAGAGGAGGACGTGGTGATGGCGCAGTACCTTGAATGAAGGGTCTGTAGTCCAAGCACTGATAGCTGTGCGGTGGCTCAAGGCGTGGTGTGGTGAAGTGAAGATGAACAGGGTCGACGCCGTCACGCAACGGGCCAAGCAAAGCGAGGGATGGAGAATCGGAGTCGGAACGAGGCGATACTGGAAAAGAAGGAGGAGGGAAGATGTGTCAAGAAGAAAGAGTCGGAAGGCCGCCGACGACGGGGAACCTGGCGTCAAAGAGTAGAGGCGTGAGAGTGAGAAAGGATAGAAGCGATGGACAGGCCAAAGCTTATGGGGACCAGGCAATCCGACGTCGACGATGAGGAGGACGATGAGGCGGCGGCCAATGGAGAGCTGGCTGCTACCAGCGGCCAAACGGTCAGTCACTCAGTCAGCCAGTCAGGTGTCAAACAAATCCCTCTCCAGCAAGCCAAGCAGGCAAAAGCGGGATCTGCAATGAGCTGTTGCTCTGGCAACAGTCAGGCGAGGCACGCCAAATTTACAGTACAGTGCTCGGTGAGTGGGTCAAGTCTCGTGTTTCCTTTCTCGGGCAGCGCAGGAATCCGCGACAACAGCAGCCATCGCGCGGCTCAACTTTGAAGAAAAGAGAGAAAGACCCACACTCTGTATCCAATTTGCCTTTGGGAGGCAAGCAACAGTCGAATCAGAAATCGAGAAAAACTATTAACTTTGAAAAAACGATGTGTGAGAAATACTAGAAAAGACAAAAGCAGAGAAGCGAGGCGAGACCCCAAAGGCCAAAATTGAGGCGGGGAAGCTGGTCTCGGCTTGACTTGACAGTGAGCGCATACTTTTAGTCGGTCATTCAGTCAGTCCTACGGCCCACTAACACTCAGGCTCGCCGTGACAGCATTGCACTGCACCTAATTTCCTCTCTTTTACCCTCGACAAGGATGTCAGAGGATACTGGTACTTTTGACACAGGATCCATCTTGCACATCCAGCCTTTAGAGAGGGCAAAGATGTACGGTAGCAAACGATGCCGTAGGATAAGGCAGAGGCAAAAGGCGGCAGCGGCGGAGGTCAATCTCAGAGCGGGACGGAAGCAAAGCATCCAGCAAAGAGAGAGAGATAGAGAGGAACAAAAAAAAAAAACAAGAAGAGATTTCGGTGCATCCGGAGCGAGAAAATAAGCAGCGCAGTAGCTTTAGCCTTTGGTTAGCTTGGAGCAGATCTGCGCACGCGGGTTAGCGGCCGAGCAGGATTTCAGTCAGAGAGTCCCAAACAATTTGAGGGGAATTGGCCCTGATTTGTACAGTACCACCAGAAAGCCTCACAAAACATGCTATGCTGACACTGCCTTTTCTGAAATCGGCGGCCTTGTTGATTTTCATCTCACATCTCGGCCTTGTCTGTTTTGTCTGACCACAAGCCACCCCGCCATTCGACTTGCTTGGCTGCAGAATACATGGCGCAGGAGTGCAGTGCAACAAGTAAGCCCGCAAGTTTCGCAAGGTGGGCGTGCGATATCGAACTTGGTTTTCCTCTTTGACGGCGACTACTCTATCGATCCTCTCGACCACTTCGACCGAACCGGACCTGTGCAGATCAGTATTGTAAGAAGGGCCGAGTTTGTTTTGCTCGCAGTTTCAATCGATGCCTTTTTGTCTTTGGCTGCTGCTGATGGTGCTTCCGCCAAGTCTGACGAAATTTCAGAACGAAGACCAAAGTGTGCCCTGAAAAATTGACGACACACACACATACCCACACACACACCCACACACACACACACACACACACACACATCGGGAACAGAGCGCGGGCGAGGATCCGTTTATCGAACAAAGAGTCTCGCCTGGCGTCTGCTCATTTTCTTTTTGGGCCTTTTCCTCAGTTCGAAACACTCGTCACTCTGCAAAAACGACGGGATTTGGCCATGTTTTCGAATGAAGGTCAGACACACCAAAATTGGTCTAGAAGTCCTGGCCCAATTTTGCGCCATTTTCAGATCGGGAAAAGATCGTGATTACCAATGGAACACTCATACCGATCGATTTGATATCCCAAATCTTGTTAGGCCAAAGCTGAAGCTGTTGAATCCGCGCCAGACACGCGAGCTTCTCCAAAACCGACACAAGCTGGAGCATTGGCTGTGTGTGTTACTTTTACGCTCGTGTTGCTTGGATCGTTCTCAGAAGAAAGAAGAAAAAGAAAAAGGAAGTGCATGCGTGCGTGCGTGCGTGCATCCTCCATGCGTTGCTCTTGAGTATCTGATGATGTGCCTTTTGACACGCTGCCCAACTCAATCGGAAGATCCGCCTCCTCGAGGCGGACGCACATACGTGCGGTAACGAAGCGATGTGCTGAAATGCGCAACTGCGCAACTGCCATTTCCACAAAGTAAATGCTAGACAGCTTCTCTCTCACGCCATCTTGGCCAACCACAACGACCGTCAAAGGCTGAAGAGCATCTTCGAGTCCTCAACATCATCATGGCCGACTCTATCTACGCCCCCCACAACCAGCACAAGCTCGATGCTGCCCGAACTACCGATGCTGCCCGAGCTACCGATGCTGCTCCTGCTTCAGGCCCTGCCAGCCCCTCCGCACAGGCCAAGAATGGCTCGACCGCTACCCAACAGTCAGACATTCGGGAGGAGCAAGACGACGAGGATCTCGACCGACCTCATCCTCACCTCTCCCGTCCGCTGCTCTACATTAGCGGTGTAGATGCCACCATGACTGACAAGGAGCTCGCCGGTCTCGTCTTCGAAAAGGTCCTTCCAGTTCGTCTCAAGATCGACCGTACCGTATCCGAGGGACAGACTGCCAGCGGGACCGTCGAGTTCCAGACTCTGGACAAGGCCGAAAAGGCCTATGCCATCGTTCGCCCTCCTATTCACCTTCGTATCGAACAGGACGCTTCCGCAACCGAACCAGCCGCTGCAGCCAAGCCCCGTCTCGTGAAACAACTTCCACCCAATACCGACGATGCGCTCGTTTACGATCTCTTCCGCCGCTTCGGTCCCTTGCGACGTGCCCAGTGCATCCTCACGAATCCCGCCGGCATTCACACCGGGTTCAAGGGTATGGCCTCGCTCGAATTCTACTTTGAGGACGATGCACAGCGCGCTGAAACCGAAATGCACTGCGCCGATGTAGGTGGCAAGACCATCTCGGTTGCTGTCGACACCGCCCTTCGCAAGGTCAGCGGTACTGCCAGCGAGTTCCGTCCCTCTGCCACACCTTTCGTTCCCACCAAAAGCATGAGCGCTGCCGCCCCTTTGTTTGCACCTACCACTCCTGGCACCCGATCCGTCTCTGCAGGCTCGTCTGCTTCCATCTATGCCACTGCCGGCGCTTCCTCTCCCAATGATACCCGCACCGCCGCTCAAAAGAGCTCTCGAGGCCCACTCCAGTACTCTAGCCAGGCTTCCACTTACGTCGACCCCTGCAATCTCTTTATCAAGAATCTCGATGCCGAAATCAACTCCAACGACCTCTTTGACACATTCAAGGCCTTTGGCCACATCGTGTCTGCGCGTGTCATGCGAGACAATGACGGAATGAGCCGAGAGTTTGGGTTTGTCAGCTTCACCACCCCAGACGAGGCGCGACACGCGTTGCAAGCCATGGACAATGCAAAGATTGGCAGCAAGAAGATCACCGTTCGCCTGCACGAGCCCAAGACGATGCGACAGGAGAAGCTTGCAGCGCGTTTCAACGCTGTCAATGCCGAGGGGTCCGATGCCAGCACCACTTCCATCCCCGGAGCTGCCAACTCATCAACAAGCAAAGCGGACAAGCGACAGAGCAGGAGCTACTTCAAGGCCGGCGTTCCCTCTGACGCCAATGGTCTTGCCGACGAGGAGCAATTGCGATCGCTCAGCAACGTGGTTCGTAACGAGCTGCTTTCGGGCGAGTTTACGCGTAGGGTGCAGCAGCTGCCTTCCATCAAGGAGGTCCAGGTGGACGACATCGTCGCCGAGCTGCTCAAGCTTAAGCTGGGCGATGCTGTCGAGGCGCTTAACAATCCCATCTCCCTCATCCAGAGGGTCAACGACGCCCGCGACCGTATTCCACAGTCGAGGGTGTCGACACCCGCCACCTCTGCTCCTGCAACTCCAATCACGCCTGGACCGCTGTCGTCCGAGAACCCTGCTCTGCTCGGCGTCCAGAGTCAACGCAGCGTCTCGAGCACTTCGTCTGTCGGTGACGGAAGTGCATCCTCCAAGGAGCGTGAAAGGTTGCTCAGAGCCGTCATCTCGGTGACTGAAGGTGGCGCCCCGGTCGAAGACATTACCGATATGCTAGCGAGCTTGCCCAAGAAGGACCGAGCATTAGCGCTTTTCAACCCCGAATTCCTCAAGCAAAAGGTGGAGGAAGCCAAAGACATCCTCGACATCACTGACGACAGCGGTGAGGATCTCTCGCCTCCTCGTGACATTATCGGCAGCGCCACAACAGCATCCAACGTACTCAAGGATGCCAGCAATGGTCAGAGTGCCCCCGCTGCTGCTACTACTACTACTACTGATGCTACCAAACCGACCACCTCGCCGGCTCAGACCCACACTTTGTCTTCACTTGCCGCCCTCCCCGCCCTCGAGATTGTCCGTCTCGCCAACTCTCCCTCGAGCTCTGGCCTCCCTCTCCCCAAAGCTGACCCCGAAGCAGTCAAGACAACAGATGCATTCATTGACTCGCTGCAGGGCAAAGCACCACACGATCAGAAGCAGAAACTGGGAGACCAGCTCTTCAAGAAGATCCGCAGCTTTGGCGTGAAAGGTGCACCCAAGCTTACCATTCACTTGCTTGACTCGGAAGATCTGAGATCTCTGGCGCATCTCATGAACTCGTACGAGGACGTGCTCAAGGAGAAAGTCCAACAAAAGGTTGCCGCCGGGCTGAACAAGTGAGATAAAGACGCACAGACCGCGCGTGGATTGATTTGAGCTACCCTTGGAGCTCTCTCCCCGTCGTGTTCTCACGCCTGCACCCAGAGAGGCTATCAATGCATAGCCTCTGCTCGCCACACTCCTTTTTCTCTTGCGAGTTGCAGAAAGCATCTTATTGGCAACTTTTCTTCACTTTCTTTTTCTTTTCCACCCTTGCATCAAAGATTACTCTTGTCAAAAGTTTGAAAAATATACCTCATCTCGACCCTTTTGCGCTCTATGTGCATATGCGGTTTGTGTCATGCCTGGAGTTTGTCGTTGTACTTGGTATTGACTTTGATGAGCGCGTGTTTGCTTGGTTGCCACAAGCACGATATGAAGCATGGTTGGGCGGGACACGGGCTTGGGGCGGCTATGCAACGATGTGGAGGAATCTGGCTGAAAAAATATCCAACAGTAGAAATAAAAATGAAATGCGGGTGGGACGCTTCCGTGTGGAGCGAAGCAAAATGTCGCAATTTGAATTGGCGTATGCTTTTGCGGGCAGCGGCTCTTGAAGAGGTTGGATGCTTTAGTCAGCTTTCACTCAGTTAGTTTCGTTTTCTTCGTTACTTGCAATGTTGCTTCTCTCGACCATCGACTCTCGACGGACGGGATTTGGCTCATTGTCAAGATCTCTGTGATTTGTTCAAGCTGGGAAAACAATGTCTTCGGCTACTGAACCTTTGCTTCCCTCCTCAACCACTAGCGAAACCAACGAGCAGTCTTCGACAACGCCGACGCCGACGCTGGGTCCATTGACCATGGTTCAGAAGGAAAACCTTTCAACCCAATCACTTGGGGTACAAATCCCCGCTCTCTTATTCGTAGCTATAGTGTGGAGTCTTGTTCTCACTACCATGTCATTCACCTCTTTACCTCTATTTGGATATCATCCACTCATCCAGTCTTTGGCGATTCTGATGTTGTTACAAGCGATCATCGTTTTACAGCGAACCACGCCAACCAACCAACAAGAGAAGAAAGCAGCTTTTCAAACTCATCAAATTATCAACCTCCTCCTAGTCCTCCCTCTCTTCACGGTCGGCGCAAGCATCATGTATTACTTGCACGATCAACCGGGTACATCACACTGGATTTCATATCACGGTATACTCGGAACCCTCTGCGTAAGCGTGGCTTGGATTCAAGCTGCATTAGGTGCAGCTAGCGTATGGTGCAAAGGCAAACTTGTAGGAGGTGAAAACAAAGGTAAAGCATTGTGGAAGTATCATAGGTTGAGCGGCTACGTGCTGGTAGGTCTTTTCTTACTGACAGCAGCACTGGGAGTTGTGGAAACTACTTGGGGACAGAAAAACTCGGGCACAATTCAGAGGTGGACTGTGGTCCTAGCGTTGGCTGGCTCAACCGCTGCATTGCTAGCTAGGGTGCAGCGTAGCAAGCTTCCCAAACTTCGATGATGTAGTGAATCTCATAAGTGGCATTTGTTGATAATGTAACCTTGATGATCTCTTCCTCGATTCGGGTCCGATTTGATGCGCCGAGTTGTCCCTGTGAATCGAGACTAGAATTGGTGATGATGAAGGTGTGATACGATAGATGGGCTTCGCTTCACCTTTTGCCTCTAACACATCCACACATGGAGCAGCGTCGAGGTCAAGCTGTCAACACTACAAGGCAAAGATTTAAGATTGAATCCAGCACGGAGATGTCACAATCACAAACAAACGTAGGCAGTCATACAAGGGGAACGAAAAGGTATAACAAGATGAAACAAACATGAAAAGAGGTGCCAATGCTAAAATTCAGACAACCACTTTACTGCTGCTTGTTGCCCCACAGGTGAGCAAGGTCAAAGAGGGGAATGTTGAAAGGGAAGTCGGTAGCAGCAAGGCAGAGGTGAAGCAAGATGTAGAAACCACCCATGCAAGCTGTAAAGCCACAAGCACCTGCAGCAGTGACAAGGTTTGCACCAGTTGCTGCGGCGCCCTCGCCAAACTTGAGGTAGGCTGCACCGAGGGTGCTGAATGCCAGAGCGACAAAGAGCAAAATCCAAACGAGAACAACGTTGGTTCGGAAGGCAGCAAAGGTGAGGAAGTAGGTGTAGACGGCCCAAAAGACGAGATAGTAGCCAAAGGGAACGTAGTACGTTGCTGCGTTTCCGCCTTGACCGGTGAGCAAGGTGGCTTGAACGTTGTTGCGAGGGTCAAGGAAGCCTCCAAGGGTCAACCAGAAGGTGCCGAAGGATGTGAAGACGAGAGCGGGGAAGGTGTTGCCGATGATGAACTCCAAGATTCCCGCAACGTATAGAGCCATGCCTAGTGTGTTTAGGACATTGAGCGGGGTGATGGGGGAAAGGATGTTGAGGATCGTGTTGAAACAATCATGCGTCGAGAAGAGGATGTCCGAGATATGTTGAGGTGGTCAGCGCCATGTTTCTGGCAAGAGTTTACACAGCTTCCCCATCTGCTGGACGAAAATCAAGATACTCACCTCCCATAAAGTAGTAGGCGCCAATGAGAGCAAGGAGCGAATTGGCCGAGGCACCTCGCCAGCCCATGAGACAGCATGAGGTAGGGGAGAAGGTGAGCAAGAAGGAGACGATGCCGAGTGCAGTTGGGTTACCGAGCGTCTTGACAAGACCCATCTGCCCCCTAGACTTGATGCTAGGCTGCAGGTACAGCTCTTCGTTCCAAAAGGTGAAAACAGGTGTGATGACAGAGAAAAAATGTCAGCGAAAAGTTGAGCATTTTATGTGACGTTCCGAAAGACAGCTAGGCCAAGCTACTCTTTTTGAGGCTCAACAGGATACGAGGGGACAAGGGGGAAAAGTTGAGATGGGGGGCTTTGAACTCACCCTCGAACTGCTGCGGAGTCAAGGTGACCGAGATCTGTCGACCGAGGTCGTGACCGCTAGTTCCATCGGCCTGTTGGTAGGCTGGGTGCTCGTTGGAAGCGACTTCAGACTCCTTGGTAGCCATCTTGTCTGATTATATGCGGTGAGAACGATTGGAATTTGTACGAGGTGGTCAGTATCGGGGAGCACGATGCTCGAATAAGCTTTAAAACAGCGACAAGATGGAGGGTAGGAACGTGTGCAGAGGACAGCGTAGAGGTGGACTCTGAGGTGAGGAGAGCATACAATCCACTTTTTGATCTTTATATATTGACTGCAATCACAAGGAACGTTCGAGCCGGAGGGTCAGGTGGTAGCCTAGCAACTCGAGACAAGCAAGAGCGGGAAAACAGGGTAGTCACGAGGGGGGGCAAAGGGGTCCGGGAGCCAAGATCCAGGATGAGGGTTCAGAGTCAGACATCTGCGCAGAAGCGCCCTAAGTCATGCAACGGTGGGACAGATAGCATGTCTGAGCGAATGCGCGCGAGGGGTGACGAGGCATCCGGGCAGTCAAGGCATCAAGTAACACGTTTGGGATGTTCAAGGCAATGCAGGATTAGAGCGTCGTGCGTAGAAAGGTATCTGTGTATGAGGAGCTTGAAAAGGATGCTCCGCCGAAACAGGGTGGGGCAGAACACATTCCTGGGATCTTGCGGCGGTGTATCAAGACCAACACTTGAGAAAGACAAGTTGACGCGCGACCGACCGGTCAAAATCACCAGATGCGGGGGAGCGGCTATGCGCAAACAAGAGGAGCCAAGCTTCAAGCGAGGCTTTGATTGGAAAAGGACGAGCCAGTAAGCGCCACTATCCAAGCAATGCTGGTGTGGAAAAGAGGTCTTTTAGCAAGAGATTAAATGAAGGGGGTGAGGAGAGAGGAAGCAGTGTAGCTTGTTACGGAAGAACCAACGACAGGGACCAATTTGGCAAAAATTTAGGCGGCCAGCGAGCTTTAGAAGGGATGTAGGCGAGATTCGAGGCGAAGGCGAAATGCCGCAAAAAGGAAAGGCGCTCATGGAGGCATGGGGCTGAGTGTCAAGAGTATTCACGTAGAGAGTGCATGTGTGTACTGTATGTGTCTGTCCAAGAAATGCGGGGAAGAGGTCGAGGTCAGCTGGTGCGATTTGCCGATGGAAGGCGAAAAGCCAAGGTGGAGGTCTAAAACGAGACGAGACCAGATGCGAGCGGACCAACTCGACACTCGCAAGCATCAAGCCCACAATATAGTACACCATGTTTAGGCTAGAGAGGAAGGGAGAGAGAGAGTGAGTGTGAGTGTGTGTGCTCTCAAGGACATGCCGTTGTCCTGGGCTCCCTGCATGTGATTGTTCATAGAAGCGACGAAAAACGACCATCTTCCAAGACAGAATTCGACGAACCAAGAGACTAAGCTGTCGTGAGGGGTTTCTGAATCACACCCATTCCAGCAACTTCGTATGCTGCTGCATCGTAAGGTGCGAGAGATAGTGCGATGTTGACAAGCTGAACAGTTTCTCGAAAATGCATGGAGAAAACGACCATCGTGATTGGGCTCGAGACAACTGTTGGGAGGCCACTACAGAGAGAGAGAGAGCGTGTGTGTTTGGGTCGAGGAAAGTGCGGGAATAAGCAGCAAAATGGTTATCGACCCGCTTCGCGTGTCTGGATTGCAGTTGGTCTGAAGAGATTGAGCTCGAGGTAGTAGTCCCGCGCTCTTTCTCAACCACTCGAAGAGGAGAGAATAGCTATTCTGGAATGGGCTGACCAGACGATTCGTTAGCTCAGCACGTCCCGTCAACAACAAGACAAACAATGTGTCGAGACGAGGTTTTATTGGTAATGTGGTAACGGCAACCAGGAGAGAGAAAGTTAGATAGACGGGCCAGGGTCTAAACGGGAGGAGCCGAGGAGATTGGAGATACCAGGGTTGAGACTCAGTTCGGTCCAGGGCTGGAACGCTGCTCCCTTCTTTGAAGTTGGTGTTTTGGTTGGTCGCAACAGTCACTGCGGGCAGATTGCGCATGATTTCCCTCAGCCACATTGCTTCTCTCGTTCACCACCAACTCCATTCTACATAAAAGTCCCACGGCGTCGGAAGAGTCCACTCGAAGGGACGAGACAATCTCCTCGGATTTGGATAACAGGCTCGGTCGGCTGAACCGATAAATTGGGGGTCGCCAAATTGCGGGGAAGCCGTGACCCTGCGTTGAGTTGCAGATGTCACAGAAGATCATCTTTATTTCGTTTAACCTTTTTTATTTTCTCTTCTTTTCCTTTTATTTCAATTCTTTGCCTCTTGGCACATTGCAGCAACTGCCGAGCAATGACTCAAAGCTGCAGCAACCCACTCGCACCTCCTTTACCTTCCTGTATCATGTCGAGCAATCCCATTACCCCTCCTAGCCTCTTAGACAGCAATTCTGACGGAGCTGGTGATCGAGATGGTATCAACCGCGAGCTACGCCATGCCATGTTGAGATGAAAAACCCAAAATCATCTTCCGTCAACTGAATCTGAAAAGCGAGACACAAATTATGCAGGGTTCCGAAGCTTTTTTTTTTCCTCCTTCTTAGCCCGATTCGCACACACGGAGCCGTACATACAAAGCGGGAGGGTGCCAAAAACACGGTCCAGCTGGTCAGACGTCGTGGTTTTTGGCAGCGGCAATCTTTCCCTCTTGAACAAACATGCAGTAGGTTCTGATCCGACCAGCGGAGAAGCTCAAGAGAGATGGCAAAGGCCCAGTGAAATGTTCTCTCAGATTCTCGGCATGTCCGACAATCAGACAAGTTCCGTCTTTGCTAATGAGGGTTGGCAGAGTCTTTCGCACGGAATCTGCTTCAAGTCGTAGTCTTTTTGACGCAACGTGCGACTGCTGAACAGATTGTGCTCTCCACGGCAAGGAGATTGATACAATCAAGCGACTCAACAAAGGGAATCACGACTTGGTATACTCCTCTGGAATTCGCCGGCGATACAACCACTACGAAGTCTCCATCGAACTAGTGAGACCTTGAGCTGAACATGCAAAGTATTTAAAAGGTCTATCCAACAGCCACTTGTCGAGCCGATGTGGCCCTTAGCTTGGAATCGAGACTGCGTGGTGCCAACGAAAGAGCTCAAGTGCGTATTTCCGCAATCGTTGCTCAGACGCGATCAATCAGCATCTTTATTTTTCTTTTCACTCCCTCCTGCTCGATCCCTTATCCTGATCAATGTGAATGCAGCTAGCGTTTGGAAAAATCAGCCTGAGCAAGTAACAGACACCATCACGAAGTGGTGATGCCAAAGCCTGAATGTTCGACGGCGACTCGGAGCGGAGACTCGAATCTTGATACCAACTCTTGACTATTGCATCCCCAGCCCTCTTCCCCGCATTTTCTCATCCGCAACCGAGGCTTCTCGCCAACCCACGCGTGCCGATGCATCTTCTTCCAGCACGCTTTGACAAGTAGTGGAGAGAAACAGATGGTCACGAGATCCCATATCCAAGTGGACGCCGAGCCAGCTTGTGCCAAACGCCGACACTGCTCCTCCCTTCTTCTTGGCCTCGTTTATTCTATTTTATCTTATTTTATTTTCTCCCTGAAATGCTTACTCCGCACTCGCTTCCAGGTTCGAGGATCCGTCGGACCAGATACAGTACACGAGCTTTGGTCTGGAGGAAGCTGATTCTCGTAAACCTCATATTTTGATTCAAACCGCATGCGAGAGTGGGTCGCAAAACGATCTTGTTTTCTCATCTCCAATGATAGTCAGCATAGCCTCGATACAATCAACCGCTTTCTGTCGCCATTCACAACAGTGCCAAGCAAACAGGCCGACGCCAATGTTACAGTCCAGCCCCGAACAAAGCAGAATTGGGACACTAGGCGCCAACGCAATCAACACATCCATTTGCTCGAACTCTGTCACATATGCTCTGACCATTACGTGTGCCTAGACATGTCTAAAACAAGCTGCTGACCTCACCAGCAATCTGTGCGATCCTTTGCTCCTTGCCCAAGCTCGACGCTGTAAGCCTCTGAATCGATTGTCTCGACGTATCGAGCGCGTTCCTGTTCAGACTGCTGCCCGACGAAGAGCAGAGCTGGTTTGCGATCAGAAAAGAGCAATAGTATCGGTCGATCGTCAGTAGCTAGATTCAGAATATGTCTGTAGCAAGAACGAAGAAGGGTAGAACTCGATACTCACCAAGTTACCGAGTGCGACGAGAATCCTGTACACCGCCTCGCTTTCCTCCTGCTCCTGACCCAACACCTCGTTGATCAACCCTAGCGTGATACCTGCAGCCGAGTTCTTGCCCATACCTCCGACCATCTGGGCAGTGGCGTTGTACACCACGGTTGCGAAAGCGATCCTGCCATTCTTGCTCAACTTGATATAATGCGTATCCCCAAGACTGCCCAGCAGGCTAACACCATTCACCTCAAGCTCACCGAGCGCCCTGTTGTCGTACCACAGATTAGCGATGGTACGTAGTGCAAGCATCGAGTTGACATCCCTGACCTTGGCTTCTGGCGATCCGCTCGTCGGCCAATCTTCGGCCCATGACGACGCTTCAAACACCTCCCTCGCGATTTCCAGAGGTGGTGCAGTGGTTCCGAGAGCAGCAGCGCATCGAATCAGGTCCAACGCTGGCAATCGTGACCCAGCACTCCACGACGAAACAGCCTTTCGAAGAGCATCGATGTTCAGTCCAGCCGAGGATCCAGCCTCGAGTTGGCTGATGAGCTGATCGATTTGGCTAAACTCCGCAGCCGAGAGCTGTACCGACTCCTGCTGATTGACCTGCGTGAGCTTGTTCTTGATCGCAGAAAAGTTGGCCGTTCGGAACGCCAAGAACGTGCGCTGGGGCAGAATGCGGCTCGAGGCAGTTGCAGGAGCAGCGTTCCGGGCTAAGGACGCAGGGGCAGCAGAGCTCGTGTAAGGATCAACGTTTCGTGCGCCAGTATAAATGCTGCTATCACCGCTTGGAATGTTGCTCTGCGAACCATTTGCTGGAGTCGCAGCCGGGGCCGCGCTCGAGGACGACCCGGCAGGCTGGTACCTGCTCGCGCCAGTGTATGGATCCGCATACTGAGGTCCACCCAGATTCACTCCGGTGGTGTTCTTGTCGATGAACTGAACGACTTGATCAATGTACTGCTGCGGCAGGTCGTTCTTCTCGAGGAAACGCTGTGCCGCGGCATATGGATTCTCGTTGAGGTTGAAGGGAAGCTTGAGCGGCGGTACGCCATCGGCGATGTCCACATCAAAAACATAGTCGTACTCTTTCCCTTCGTGCAACTTTTTCGAGCCAGATCCAACACCACCGACAACCTCGCCGATCTTGACCCACTGCTGCGAAGCAGCGCTCCACTGGTGTGCCTCGACCACGTCGCCGTTCTTGACCATCGTTGTCTGGCCCTCCTTACTACCTGACTGCGAGAGTGCCTCGACGCCAGGAAGGTCGTCCTTCTTGATATCGCCCACCTGAGTCTGGTTGAGTGTCTGGGTCGAAATGGCATGATCGTACGCCTTGAGTGCGGCATCATCCGCCACCAGCGATGCATCCCGAGTGAAGACCCGTGCAGCAGCATCCGAAGAGCCAGCTACAATATCGCCATTGGGCAACACGGAAACCGACCAGACCGAGATGGCAGGAAGCGTGATGGTTTGAACCAACGCGCCATCACGCCAGACACGGACGCTGCGGTCTTCTCCGGAGCTGACAAGCTCACCTTTGCCGCCAGGAATGGTTGCTAGACTGTAGACGAAGCTCGTGTGACCCGATAGGACTTGGAACGGCTGGATGGGCGTGCTGGTGGACGAAGATGCTTCGTGCAACGAGTAGAGGTGGATGTTGCCGTCATTTCCACAGCTTGCAAAAGACTCTCCGCCTTCGTGCAAAGTCAAGCCGCGAACCGCATCTGTGTGACCACCAAAGACTGCGATCGGCCTGGCTGGGTTGGAGATGGACCACAAACGGATCGTCTTGTCCGCCGACGCTGTCAGCACCCTATCGTGGTCCACAGCCAGCACCGCCCAAACGGACTGCTCGTGACCCTTGAGCGTGGCCACGCATTCCCAATTCCTCCAGATCTTTGCAGTCTTGTCCCAACTACCGCTGATGAGGTACTGACCGTGTGGTCCGACGTCGAGCGCGCACACGTTCTCTGTGTGACCTATCAATGTGCGGGTTGGCTGAGGCTCGCTTGTCTTTGCATCGAGCTGAACAGAGATCTGGCCTTGTGATGCGATAAGCTGGTACGCGTAGATGATCTTGTCCTGCCCGGCAGTGATGGCGTACGCAGCATCACTGCGGAGCAGTACGCAGGCATTGACAAAGCCTTCGTGATTGCCGAGTTCCAGAGCAGGGGTGAATTGGTTGCCGGCCGAACGGTGCCAGATGATGGTTCTGCGGTCTCGCGAGCCGGTGAGGACAATGTCTCCACGACAGTCTTTGCTCACTTCTGGACTGCTAGCCGATACACAGCGAACGTCCGCTCCGTGCTGCTCCAAGACAGCAGACAGCTTGTAGATTGTCGACATTGTGATCCTCGACGTTTGCTGGCTCGACTAATGCTTTCCTCTCACGCCTAAGGGTGTGAGACTCGGATCCTGGATGGAATGAAAAGCTGCAAGCAAGTCTCGTTGGTCGAAAGCAGCTAGCTATGGGGAAAGTGCTTTCCTGCTGTAGTGTATAGATGTATGGAGGTGGGGTATGTGGACGAGAGCAAGGGAGATCCAGCACAGACCCTTGGAATTGAGTGGGGTAGAGCGCACAGACACGCACGCTTCGATCACGCGCATACACATAACCTCCACACCAGCGCTTCTGTCCGCATTCCGAATTTTTGCCCAACTGCAGCACATGTCAATTCTTCTTGCCTTTACGAGGAATACAGAACAAGCTCTGACTACCTCACAGAATGCTTTGTTGCGCTCGCAATGGTACAGATGCTTAGGAGAGTATGGTCAGGTACATCAATCGATACTCAGACTTGACACACAAGGATACAAAAGAAGACTGCAGCAAAAGATTTCTATTCGTGCTTCAGCTGGTATACATTTGCCTCGTATTTCTTCGCTTAGTTGCTCCCGTTGGCAGCAATGCGACGAGCAAACTCGATCAGGGCACGCACAGGTCGGCCAGTGAAGCCCTTGGGCTGATAGTCGTTGGTGGTGGTAGGGGTTGCCTCCATGCTGCCGGCGATATCCAGGTGGGCGTAGCGAACGCTGGGAGCGGCACCGCCACGCTCGCCGAGACCAACGACGAACTGCTTGAGGAAGATAGCAGCGGTCGAGGCACCAGCGAGACGGCCACCGGTGTTGCAGAGGTCAGCGTTGGAGGTTGAGATCTGCTTGAGGTAGGCATCGTTGAGGGGGAGACGCCAGAAGAGGTCGTTCTCGGCCTCACCGGCGACGCGGAGCTCGTTCCAGAGGCTGTCGGACTCGGTGAATGCGGCAGAGTAGACATCACCGACGGCGATCATGCAGGCGCCAGTAAGCGTGGCAACGTCGACAAGCGTGTGGGGCTTGTAGGTCTCGGAAACGTAGGTAAGGGCGTCAGCGAGAACGAGACGACCCTCGGCATCGACATTGTCGGCCTCGATCGATCGACCGTTGCGGGCAATGATAATGTCACCAGGCTTGGTAGCCTTGCCCGAGGGCATGTTCTCGGTCAAAGGAGTAGCGCAAACCACGTTGATGGGAAGGCCGAGCTTGGCGATAGCCAAAGTGGCAGCAACCACAGCGGCAGCACCACCCATGTCGGCACGCATGGCCTTCATACCGGCTGCGGGCTTCAAGCTGATTCCTCCCGAGTCGAAAGTAATACCCTTTCCAACGTAACCGACACTGCGAGCTTCGTTGTCGGGAGCGCCCTTGTAGACGATCTCGACAAACTTGGCGGGCTCGTCGGTACCGGCGGCAACCGAGAGGAAGGAGTTCATACGCTGTTCACGGGCCCAGTCCTCGTCGTGGACGATGACGGTGGTGTTGGGGACGTTCTTGAAAGCGGCAGTGACACGCTGACCGAAGATGGTAGGGGTCATGAGGTTGGCAGGGGTCTCTTTGAGCTCACGAGCCCAGTTCTGAGCCTCGGCGTAGACCTCACCAGTGTACCAGCTGAGGGGAGCGACGCTGGGGATCTCGTCACCGGCATCCTTGAGCTGCTTCTTGGCCGCCTCGTCGGCAGCACCGTCGACGGGGACGACCTTGACCTCCTTACCGCCCTGAACGGCTGCATCCTTACCGTGGGCAGCATTCTTGCCACGGGTCTTGAAGTGGTTGACGGTCCACAGGCTGAGGTTGGCACCGACGGCGGCGGCATGGGGGCTCGACATGGAGTCAAGAGCAATGGTCCTCTCGACAGGAACATCACCCTTGTCCTCGGGACCGGCACCGAGGTCACGGATGGCCTTGACACCTTTGGCGGCGGCGAGACGAACACGCTCGAGCTGCTCGTTGCGGAGGAAAGTCTTTTCCGAGGGGAGGAGATCCGGGGTGGTAGCGGGGGCAGCCTTCTGCACGCCGAGCGAGACGGCAGCGACGGGGGCGCTGTTGTCAGGGTAGAAAACTCGGAGCTCGTTGGCACGCGACGACGAGGCACGCGAAGCCTTCCACTGAGCAGAGACATCGACATTTTTGGCGGTGGATGCGCCGTTGGTGTCGACACCGACGACGACACCGGCGATCGAGTTGGAGGACGACATGGTTCTTCGAATGATGTTCGAGGGGGTGGTGGTGGTTCGTCGGAAGGAAGAGGTGGTGGAGCGCAATGCTAGACGACAAGGCAGCATTGCTAAGGGGGAGGATGAGGAGATAGAAGACAAGGCAAGGCAAGGAGGACACACTCAGAGCATGAGGAGGTCTGTGAGCCGCACCACACACACACACACACACACACGCAAACGGCAGACACCGAACAGACAGCATTCGCTTACACTGGCACAGAGTCGGTAGTGTCAGCTCAGACCAACAAAATGCTGCTCGCTCGCATGATCCAGTTCCTGTACTCTGTACTGTGTATTGTATGCATTTTTTTCTTGATCTTTTTTATCTCGGTGCTTCTGCCGGCTGCCTGCGTTCCGACCACCTTTTTTTTTTTTTTTTTTTTTTTTTTTGGATGCTGCAACCAATAACCGGCCTCTTTCTTGTTCGCTCTTGCACCCTAAAATGCATTTACGAGATGGAGGTTCACGCAACCGGCGGCGGCGCATAGTCTTCCGATGATCATTCTGCCACATGCAAGTTACGCACCGCCAATCAGTTCTTGTATGTTTGTGATGATCTGCCGAACGCTGAAGTGTGCCTGCCACTTTGCTAATCTTCTCTTGTCCAACCCGCCACGGCCACGATATCCGAATGTGACCCACCAGACCCTGGCTCGGCGACTTTGCCGGCCATTTTCTTTGCAGTCATCATCAGACTCGTCTTTATGCTATAATGTACATCTTTACATCCTCACTTCGTCACACGCTCGTTGATAGTTTTCAGCAATCTCCCATTTCATGAGGACCACCGTGACGAAGAAGGAGGCAAAATAGTCCCATCAGGGGAAATAATGCCGTCGAGAACACGATCTCGCTCATCGGCGGGTACACGTTCGGAGGATGGGAGCAGCTGTTCTCGCAACGCCAGCGCCACCGTTACAGGTCCTTGCATGCCACGTCTTTTAGCCCACTCTTCTGCTCGTGTCAGATATCTGTCATAGTAGCCTTTGCCATGGCCTAGTCTGCCGCCGGTCTGGTCGAAGGCCACTCCGGGGGCAAGGATCAGGTCGAGTCCATCTCCGCCCGTCGTTTCGTCGAGTGCTGCAGCAGTTGACACAGGCATGCAGAAAGGTAGTGAATGAAAGTCAGCATCCGCAACGTCACAAAGACACCACAGCTGGATCAGGGCTACGACCTACCTTCTTCGCGAAGCGTTCCATCGGCATACGTCAGCGCAGGCTCCCTAATCCCCCATCGATTCTTCTCCATCGACTCGTATTCTTCCACATCGCGGAGCCTGAGCATGACCATATCCGTTGCAAACTCTGTCTTGACGTCTACGGGTGCTGATGCCACTGTCGGCCCCGTGGCTTTGGCCGGCTTCGATGGCGATGCGAACAGAGGTACATAGAGCCGTTTGCCATCCCTGAGCACTGTTCGACAGATTTCATCTGTGATGACTTCACCCACATCCATGTGGATGTAGACGCTGATGGAGCGAGCGTGTGTGTAGGTTTGCGATTTGAGCACCTGCTCAGCGACTTTCTGAGACTGCTTGTCGATCTCTTCGGGCCGCATGGACGCTAGGGTCTGTGCCATGGTCTTGCGGAGTTGCCTTTTGGCTGTTCGAAGGGCTGTAGCTGATGTCGATGCCATTGTAGATGCGGGACTCAGCTGTGAGTGTCTTATGAGCAGAGGCGAGTATTGATGGAAGTGAATATGCAAAGTGGTGGCCAGAGCATGCAAAATGATCCGGCCTTCTTAGAAGTCAGGGTTCAACAGCTTTCTTCCACTTTCCCGATGCCCGATGCTTGGGCCCACTGACGGCCCGATTGATGCGACAGCTTCCAAGACTGTGGGGCTGAAGAGAGAAAGGTGGGGCAGATGGCCAGCCAATTCGGTGCCGAGTTCGAAAAAATTTCAGATTAAGGCTCAAGAGGCTCGAATTGGAGTACCTCTGCAAGCACTCTCTCTCTCTTCTGTCGGATCTCTCCACAGACAACCCTCCAAAAGGAAGGAAAAAGCGGTGAATTCGGATTTTTTGGATTTTTCTTTTCTTTTTTAACAGCGAGCGATTTCCTGCAACTTTATCCCACAGCCGAGTGAGAGAGAGAGACAGAGGACAGAGGACAGAGGAGGGGAGGCTCTGGCAAACAAGTTTCACAAGGGCTGTGTGACATCTCGAAAAGTGTGATTGTAGATAGGCGAAGAGAGCGCCAAGGAAGATTTCATATCGAGCCATAGATGCAGAGAGGGAGAGGGAGTTGATCTATTCACGACGAGACTCATTCCTTCTTTCGTTTCGACCGTCACCGACCACCACCCAACCTACCCCTAAGCATTGCTTTGGACAATCTTGTCCTTGGTACAACCCATCTCACACTCGCCGTTGTACTGCATCGATTTCAGCGCTGGCACATTCATCACCGTAAAAAAGGTCTTTGAACTTCAACCCAGCACTTTGTGGGAATACATCATGCCGGGGGTCAACTCGATCAAGCTCTTGACCGGAAACAGCCACCCCGAGCTTGCACAGCAGGTGGCTGACCGTCTCGGCATCCCGCTCACTCCTTGTGTCTGCAAAAAGTTTGCAGACCAGTCGATCGACGTCCGAATCGGCTCCTCGGTGCGAGACGAGGATGTCTACGTCCTCCAGACGGGCAACTCGCCCTATACCGACCCAAATGACTCGCTCATGGAGCTCCTCATCATCCTCTCGGCTTGCAAGACCGCCTCGGCTCGCCGCATTACCGCCGTCATCCCCAGCTTTCCTTATTCGCGCCACGACAAAAAGGACAAGAGTCGTGCACCTATCACCGCCAAGCTCGTCGCCAACATGCTCACCGTCGCCGGTGCCGACCACGTCATCACCATGGACCTCCACGCCAGTCAGATCCAGGGCTTCTTCGACATTCCTGTCGACAACCTGACCAGCGAGCCTTCTGTTGCTCGATGGATCCGATCCAAGGTCGACAACTGGAGAGATGCCATCATCGTTAGTCCCGATGCCGGTGGTGCTAAGCGTGCCACTGCACTTGCCGACTCTCTCGGTGTCGATTTCGCCCTGATCAACCGCAACCGCAAACGCGAGCAGAACAAGCGCATCCGAGCTGCCCAGAAAACCGCACTTGGCCTTTCTAGCCGCTCCTCCTTTGATGATCTCCGATCGGGCGTCAGTACTCCCATGTCGAGCTCCTACCTCCTCGATGGCACCGGTCTCAACTCCAAGGCCACCGTCGGCCAGGCCACTGACAAGCTCAACGCCCTCAGCGTCTCTGCCGACTCACACTCTTCCACACACTCGCACTCGTCCAAGCACGTCTACTCCGAGGTTGCCAACGGTATCAAGTGCGACGAGACGGGAGAGTGGATGATGACCGACGAGCAGGGTCACTTGGTCCGCAGCGGCCGATCCAAGAAGGACGTTGCCGAATCGGGCACCGAAGCAGAAGACGACTCTGAAGACGAAAACTCGTCGCGCATGGAGATTCTCGTCGGCGATGTCAAGGGCAAAGTCGCTATCCTCGTCGATGATATGGTGGACACTGGTCGAACCCTCGCCCTTGCCGCCAAGACATTGGAAGCAGCCGGCGCAGCAAAGGTCTACGCCATCATCACTCACGGCTTGCTCAGCGGGCAATCCATCGAACTGCTCAAGAAGCTCAGTCTTGAGAGACTGGTCGTGACAAACACCATCGCCAACACAGAAAAGGCCACTGCAAGCGATGGAAAGCTGGAGATCATGGACGTATCGGCGGTGATTGGAGAGACTATTCGCAGGTCGCATCATGGAGAGAGCATTTCGCAGCTGTTTAGGCAAGATGCCGAGATCATGTTCTAGACAACGATTGCCGCGACGGAGTGTTCTCCCAAGATGTTTCTGAGTCTTTTTTGTTTGTAGAAGAAAAAACTGTTGCAAATTTCATCTCTTGTTGAAACAAAAGTTGGCTCAATTGTGCGCGTAGAGCGGCAAACGTTGTCAGCTCGAATGGATGTGCTCCCTTTCAAGAGAAAAGGCGCTTGTTTAGCACTTGCGATCTCGAATAACGGAAGATCCGAATCTACTGCCTTGCTCGCATTGTTCACTTTCTCAACATCACTGCAATCTCACACTGGCAGATCTTTTGCAACCAAGAAGACAGAGGACAAACATCTGGATTTGCGAGTGTAGACAAAGAAACAGTGACCGACCGAAAGATGCACAAAAACAACAACTTGAAACACCAACAACATCATCATCATCAGACCAGTACCAATTTTCAAGCATTCTCTTTTCATTGGTATCAGAGATCAAACAATATCAGTTGCAGCAAGTGAGGACAAGAACAAAGACCAATCAGAAGCACGAGCAGCACGTATGCGCCTCTTCTTTTTCCACCTAGCGCATGATCTCGTTGTAAATCAACCTCTTGAGTTCCGACCTGGAGAGTTGCTCTTTGCAGTAGTCGAAGTCGAAAAAGCTGGGATCTAGAGGTTCTGCTGTTGGCTCGTCTTCCGGATCGTGGTAAGGTTCCAAATATGGATGGGCGAGAGCTTCTTCGACCGTGATTCTCTTCCTTGGGCTAAAGGTTAGGCAGCGTTCCATCAGGTCGACGGCGAGCGGATTTGCGTTGGGGAACATTTGGGAAAAGTTTCGCTTTTTCCTGAATGGCAATGCTCGGATGTAGTCTCTGCTCCTCGTTGAGGTGATTGCGTAGAAATCGTCGAGCGAAGGAGTGCCGAGGATTTCCAAAGTGAGCGAGAGCTGGTGGTGATAGTCTCTACCTGGGAAGAGGGGCTTCCCGGAGAGCATCTCTGCAAGGATACATCCCACCGACCAAACATCAATTGCTTTCGTGTACTCCTTGAAGGTCAACATGATCTCTGGCGCACGGTACCAGCGAGTAGCAACATACTCGGTCATGAAACCTGTCCCCTCGGCTTCGGGCTGGTTTGCCGACCTGGCCAGACCGAAATCGCAGATCTTCAAGTCACAATTGGCATTGAGCAACAAGTTGGACGGCTTCAAATCGCGATGCAGCACCTGTGCCGAGTGTAGCGCCTTTAATCCTCGCAGGGTCTGATAGATGAAGTACTGGCAGTGATCATCCGAAAGCTCCTGGGTGCGAATGACGCGATGCATATCAGTCTCCATCAGTTCTTGAATCAGGTAAACTTCGGAGAAGCTGTCGTAGTCGGTGGGCTTGACGATGTCGAGAATCGAGATGATGTTTTCGTGGTTAAAGTGGCGGAGGAGCTTGATCTCGCGCAAGGTACGGAGACAGAACATGGAATGGTCAAAGGGGGTGATCTTCTTGATGGCTACTCGAGAGCTGGAGGGGACATGGATGGCAGAGCAGACCACTCCGTAGGCTCCTTCACCGACCACATCAACAATCTTGTAGGTCTCGCCTACCTTGAAGGAGGCGGATTGATTGGACTGCTGACCGTGCGCGTGGGCCATCTTTGCTGGTTAGAAGAGCCGGTGTTCCGTGTGTCGTTCGTTCCGATGGAGCAGAATGCGCTTGAATTGCAGCCTGGACTGGAAGGTATTTCAAAAGACTGTATTGTGTGTGCGTGTGTGTTGCAATCGGGACCGACCCGAACGTAAAACGAAGAGGCAAAAATGCGTGGATGTTGTCAAACCTGTCCCTAGGGAAGGATGACCTCGTCGTCGTCGTCTCGGATGTTGCTGATGATGGTGGTGGTGGAGAGAAGCAAGCAAGCAAGCAAGCAAGCAGGCAAGCAAAGAATGTCACAACAAGAAGGACCAAGAAGTGCGTGTGGGGAGAGCTGTGACCTCCTCCTCACCCTTTCAAGCAGCGTGTGTGTGTGTGTGTCTGTCTGTGTACTATAGAGGTGTGTGCGAGCGGAGTGGACCGTGAGTTTCCTTTAAACAATTGTGGATTGTGCGCGGTCTGCTGCACGCATTCAGCGAGTTGTCGATCCCAATTTCTGTAACTATTTCGTTGCTTGCCGCCTCTCTCTTGTGCAGCCAGCCAGCCAGCCAGCCAGCCAGCCAGCCAGCCAAAGAACTGGATCCATGAATATGTGGAATCTAGATTTTAAGGCGTAAAACACTAGCGAGGCAGCTCGCCAGTGCATGCGTGTGTGTGTGTGTGGCAGACACAATTGACTCCAAATTCCAAAACCGGTCACAAGCGCGCAACCGACTCTTCTTCAACTCAGATGCTGGGCGACAGATCTCTCTCGCTTCCTCCGTCCCTTTCTTTTTTTGGTCTCTTCCTAGCATTTTTGACAGCGACAGCGAAACAACAGCAGCACAATACTTTCCTTTTCCTCCCGTTTCTGTTTCGGATTTGGAAAACAAAAAGTCAAAGAAGACATGTACAAAATTCGGTCCCCGTGTGCTTGCTTGCTTGCATGCTCCTGCTCTCTTGAAAAGCTGCATCCGACACTTTACTGCTGACTCCGTCCCCTTTGATGCCATCTCTTGACCATCGTGGGAAGAACCACGTTTGCTTTTATCCCGTCTCATGCTCGTGCTCGGGCGTGCGACTGCTCATGTGTCAAAATAAGCACGAGCGTGTTGATCTGTAGTCCGACTGAGAACGCTCGCATGCTTCTTGAGGAACGGGAAGGCTACAATCGAAGCGTCTGTTGGTCGGGTGGTCTGGCTGTGGCGCACACTGAAACCCCGAGTCGCGCCTCGCCATGACCACAAAATGCTCTCCGACAGCAACAAGCAGCTCCACTGCTTGACTTCCTCTCGTTGAGAACCGTGTGTGGACGGACCGCCTTCACCGTCCTGCACTCAGATGAAGTCTCGTGTCGGGCCACCTCTGTCTATGTTTGTTTCGAGGTTGCCTGCGCCGCTCGACGGTGCTTGGCCTTCCTCCGTGCTTCGAACAAAGCAACACGCAGCCTTGGCCTCCTTAGAGCTCACTCAGAGAATCGCTTTCGTGCTTGTCCGACTTGAAACAAGAATATTCTTATGAGCTACAAAACACGAGAGGGGTGCACCGAAGACCGGGCGGTTGCGTTCAGGTTAGCCGCCTCTGACCCACCGTCGACGCTTCAGTCGGAATCACCGAGCAAACAGTCTACTTTCCTGGCTCCGCCTGCCATCTAACGAGTTGCCGACGACGCCGACCCTTCTCGCTCCGCACTGCATCGCCGATCCTATCGCTTTGCTTCCGATCCGCAAACGGAGCAATCTTGTTCTTCTCCGCAGCGGGAGATCCTCATCTTGTTTGATGCTACCGTTTCTGTGTATTGCTCAAGTATCTGAGCCTTGAAGGCTTGCCCGACTCAGTGCCTTACCCATTCTATTGGCTATTTTGGATTGTGGAGAACACGATGAAGCTCGAGGTTGGCATACGCAAACCGCGAAAAGCTTCCGACGTGCTCGATGCCACTCACCTCGACCAAGCTTTGCAATCACATCGCGACGTTTCCCGTCTTTGATCGCTCTCTCGTCAACTCTGACTATACGGCGTGATCACGCAAAAGGGCTGACGACAGTCTGAAGCAAGAAAGAGGTTTTGAAATATCTACTTCCGAGGTTGATAAGAGATTAGATTACAACTTTTAGGTGAGAGCGCTTACTTGAGCATGCCAGCGAGAGCACCAAGGCCACCCGAGTTGCCACCGCCAATGAGGCCAGCGAGCGCCGAAGGGTTCTTCATGGCGAGGGTCATGGCCATCTGAGCGGCCTGGTTGACAGCATCCTGCTTGTTACCCTGGGCCTGACCCTGGCTGTCCTTCTTGTCGAACAGGTCAGCAGCGTGGCTCATAGCAGCGCTGATGAGCTTCTGCTTGAAGTCACCACCCTGCTGCTGGTTTCCGCCGCCGCCAAGGACGGAGCCGATAGCTGAGAGGCTGTCGTGTTGTCATAGCAAGGAAAATCAAGTTCAAAGATTGAGAGTTCAGCATGCCGCACTCGTGCATGCTTACAAATCGCATTGCAAGGAACAGATGCCCTAGAGAGTTTAGGTAGATACTTACACTGCAGCATTACCGATCTGGCCAGCCGAGTTGGAACCAGGGTTGTCGTTGACATCCTTGTGGTCGTTGAGGAGTTGCTGCTCGTCGACGTTCTGGTTGCCACCCTGGCTCTGGACGAACGAGGCAGCCTGGGAGAAGAGCGAGCTGTCGTGGTTGCCCTGGCTGAAGTTCTGGGCGAGACCGGCGAGCTGACCAATGTTGAAGCCGCCGTTGTTGCCGCCCTGCTGCTGCTGGTTGTTACCGTCGTTGTTGTTGTTGTTATCGCCCTGGTTGTTGTTGTTGTTACCGCCCTGGTTGTTCAGGAAGCCCTGGGCCATGTTGCCGATCTGGTTGAGGTCGAATCCGGACATTTTGAAGATGTTGTGTCAAGTGAGAATGGTCTTTCACAAAGAGTATGATGGGAGATAGGAAAAGGCGGCAGGGGTGGCTAAGGTGTTCTTATACTCTTTGCCGACTCGGATCAGCCAGGAAGCCCACCTGGCCGAGAGTCTCCAGCTCAAGAAGCTCTAAAAAGTCGGAACAACACCGTCCAACTGAGACACGGTCAAGGTTGTGTGACGTTTTGCATCTTCCAATCCTCTGCTGCGTCGGCTAGCCATCCTCGCTTCTGCATTCCTAAACGGAAGAGCACACGCTGTGTGTGTTCGGTGACGCGCACGGCCCAGCTGTAGCCTGTCAGAAGAATTCTCGAGGATTTTCTTCCTCCTCCCCTCCTTGTCCTCCCTAGCGGCATAACGACCAGCAGACGCCATACCATGCTCGTCACTACGGGCCCAGTGACAGCATGTCGATCAACTTGTGACACAAGAGGGGGTGGGAGAGCATGGCAGTGTAGCGTTGGCCGGCCATCAATGCCGTGCACAGCCCTTCCAGCAGCGAGGAGGAGGAAGGGCCTAGCCTTGACCAACACTGCAGCTCGTGCAGCTCAGTGCTGCATCCTCTGACTTGTGGAAGTGATTGCTGCAAAGGCTCGACTTGGCTAGGTGAAGTTAGCGCGCGGTCACCCTTTTTGAAACCGATTGACCTCATTCTGTGCTAATCGAATCAACACAGCGGTATGCGGCCTTGCACATAGCTAGCGAGCAAGCAAGTCGACGAGCCGAGACGCATTGCTCTGCCGCCATTCTGTAATGTTGCTTTGCTTGCATTTTGCCGAACATTTATGTAGAGGCTCTGCTGCACGAGCAAAGCTCTTTGGAATGGTCATCGCTGAAAGCTCTCTTCTGACTTCGCGCATGGGCCATCTCGTCAAATTCTCTCAGACTGTGCCCTTCTACGATCTGACATCTTAAATTTACGCGAAGGACGCGTTTCTCGTGGAGCTGAAAAGTGTTGATCTTTTTGGCTGCTGCAGGTTGTATCTGCCCAAAGTGCATCCTTGCGGCTTTCGGGTCCTTTGCAAGTAGCCGTCAACGACATGAACCCTGCGATCTAGCCTGCATCGACTCGACCAACACTTGCCCTCAAGTGGATGCCTCGGAAGCAACAATGGCGCCTGTCGCCGGACCTTCCAGCAGCGGCTTGGGTAGCAGAGCAGCCACAACCAACATGACACGCGCCGCTACCAAGTCCAAGACCAACAAGCGCACCGAACAGGAACGTATCCTCGACCGTCTTTTGGTAGCCTTCTTGCAGGGGACGGAGGGCACATCAAGTTCAAGCAGAACGACACAAAGGATAAAGGCGATACAGGCCATCGACAAGGACTCATGGTCGCCTGCAGACGAAGACGAAATCGCCGCTGCCGTGCAGGGTCTCTCGCTCAAACACAGTATTCATCTCGATCACGAGCTTGCGGTTGCTCTCAAACGATGCTACTCACAGCTTCTTATATCCTGCGGACGCTCCGTCCAAATAACCGACCAAACTCGAGATGCACACAAACGGCGTGGACTCGATGTCCGCACCATCCCGGATCCTCTCATTCGACCCGACAACGTCTCCGACGCCGTTCGACTCCTCCTGCAGCTTTCCAAGCCGGCAGACGTGACAGCTCGTACAGCCGCCAACTTGATGCTCAATGCGACCCAACCAAATCGTGCACAGTACTTGACGCCCGAGCAGCGAAAGCAGGCCGAGAAACGCGAGTGGATGAGCATATTGATCGATGAGCCATTGGAAGGCGATGATTGGGTCGAAAATGACATGGAGCAAGACAACTCTGATCTCTCCGACTGGAGTCTGGACTCTGATGATGAGCATCGGCTCAGGATTGAGGAGGGATACGACAGTGACAAAGAAGTCCGCAAGCGGAGAAATCGACTCACAGCGGTTTCAGCTTCGATACAACCTTCGGCGTCCTCGACGGGCCACTTCCAGAAACGTCAACTCTGGACTCGTGAGCGCCAATCACGCTTGGACGCACTCGTGGAAGCCTCCAACAAGAGTATGGGGAGACCCAAAAGCGGAAATGAGACGAAACAAACAGAACTTACCGAAGCGGACGCTGTCAGAGAGAGTCTTTCTGCGCTTGCGGGCTGCTCGAGCGTTCTGTTCAAACAGACCCCTTCTGGCAAAGTCTCCCTCTCACCCTCGGGGCAGCCACATGTGTTTGCCGGCTTGGCTGAACAGCTGCAAGTGGTCATCACTCTTTCCAACACATTTGCAGCACTCCGTAGCTTCGTCAAGGGTACGGTGTTGCAAAGCATCCAGGCAGAGGATGCTCTGACACGAACACCGGCTGTCGAAGCTTTTGCAGAACAACTCCAGATCTTGCTCGAACGTCTGGGTCTTCGGCTCTCAGAACTGGATGCCGATATCGCTGTCGCTTCCATGCAAGTTCGCCCAACCGCCATCCGTGCGGACAGGTATGCCACCCTCACACAGCTGCTCGAATTTGTACATCGCGAAGCAGCATCTGTGCTGCTGTTATCAAAGCTGCTCATCGAGATGGGCTTCATTACTCCCACGGACGCTGGTTTGGATGTTCCGGCTGTTGGACGCGCTTGTAGCGACCGCGCCCTGATCGATGGCCTGCAAGCACTGCTAGGCTTCGTACATCAACAGAACGAAGCAGCACACTCGGAAGCCATCCTTGCAGATCTGAGCACCTGTCTGCTAGCTGCATGCCGACCCGCTTGGAAGTCAGTTTGCCGACTGATCCAAAGGGGGCTCAACTTTTCCATCATTCGGGACCACGATCCTCTTTTTGACGACCGTCTCGTCCAGCACATGATCCGGCACGACACGTCGCTACCGACGTCAGACAGCACGTTTTGGACTTACGGATACGCGGCTCGATATACCAACAATGACTTCGGTACTCAGGATGGCGATGATGGATATAATCCGCCTGCCTTCTTGCAGTCTATCATACAGGACGTCGTGACGACTGCGAAGGGTGTGGGCTTGCTTCGAAGCTTGGGAATCGACGCGCTTGGCGAAGTACAGCCGAACGCTGATCTTGATCAGGTGCTCGGACTCCAGCGCGAAAAAAATGTAGCAACTCCTGACTCGATTAAATGCGACCTTGGAAGCGACGACAGTGACAGCGAGGACGGGCTAGTAAATACTGTCGCTCGCACCACCCCACAAGAAGCGCAGAACAAATTGCGGCAGCTGCTTTTTTCGCATACTTCCAAGAAACCATGGCTTGCAAGGCAGGCAGATGTGACGGAGGCATCAGAGGTCTTGCCTCAAACACCGCTCTCGCAAGCGGATGCGGAGTTGCTTTGGCATACCGGAACGGCTGCTCGACCTCAACGCACATCACATCGCTTACTCGACCCGAATCTGGGGCGGTTGTTGCGAGAACACCTCTCGCCCATCTCTGCGATTGTCCGCAAACGCTTGATCGAAGTTCTCTCGTTGGCGGTGGCGGAAGGCGGCTACGCATTGCAATCGCATCTGAGAGCCTGCCACGGTCTCTTCTTCATGCAGCGAGGAGCCGAGATGACCAGCTGGTCCGAATCCCTTTTTATCGACCTCGATCGACGTGACGGGACAATCCGCGCCACTGAGAATCACCGTCTCGCCTCTGGATTCAGCGATGCTTTTGAAGCCCATCAGCAGAGGACAATCGAGGAAGCCTGGATTGATACGAACCTGGTCCGCTTCTCTAATGGGGATGACGAGCCTGAGAGCGCGGCTGTG
The DNA here is from genome assembly GCA_900323505.1 of Ustilago trichophora. Lineage (NCBI taxonomy): Eukaryota > Fungi > Basidiomycota > Ustilaginomycetes > Ustilaginales > Ustilaginaceae > Ustilago > Ustilago trichophora. The sequence goes on along the minus strand of OOIN01000014.1, from coordinate 607,747 downwards.
ATGCGACAACGAACAAGAATCCGACGCTTGGCCGATGTTCAAGTCGAATACGAAGTGCCCTGGCCGCTGACGTTTGCCTTCCCTCTCGGCTGCATGCGCTTCTATCAGGCCATTTTCACGACCCTTCTGCAGGCCAGATATGCCCAGTGGAAGCTGTCTAGTACGCTCAAGCTGGCCAAGCCGGAGACGATGCACATGCGCAAGTTCTGGGCGCTGCGACGCCAAGCTCAGTGGCTGGTTCGCACCCTGATCGAGTTTCTTCAGACGGATGTACTGCTGGATGGCAGTCAGCGTCTGTGCTCCGACCTCGAAGGTACGATGTCGCTAGATAGTGCGATTCAGATCCACAATGAGGCACTTGGAAGGATGGAGATGCTCTGCTTCCACCGACTGGAGCAAGCGAAGGTGAAGGATCTCTTTGGTGTGGCATGGCGACTGGGTGTGGAGGTTGTGAATAATTTCGAGCATTTCATTGGCAAAAGCAGCCGAGAGGAAGATCGACGAGCTCGAAGGAAACGCAGAGAGCGACGAAAGAAGCGCAGAGACAAAGCGAAGCGAGAGGGTGCTCCACTCGGCGTGATTGCTGAAGAAGACGAGGAAGAGGAGGAAGAAGAGGAGGAGGAGGAGGAGGAGGTTGAGGACGAAGGAGAAGATGATGAGGAAGAAGTAGGCTTCAATGCTAACGACACCATTGCACGGTCCGCAGTCCCAGGAGCCAATGGGGAGGCGAACTTTAGTCGTGCGACAGATACCTTGGATTCGACCATCGTCGACACATCGATGAGTGCCGATATCTCTGCAAGCTGGATGGAGTCCGAGACACACAAACGTGAACGCTTCCGGATCGAATGTGAGCGCCAACGAAGAGCTCTACACCGGTTGGTCGAGGAGCTCAAGGTCAGCATCGACGAGCAAATCGGTCGCATTGCGGCCAAAGCAGCCGTACAAGCCCAGGATGCAACCCAGGCGGATCGTGCGCTCCAAGAGCACGACTATTCCAGGGAAAAGTGGCAGGGTCTACTTTACGCGCTTGCGTGGTCAGACATGACCTACTGAAGGGGCGAGTGTCTGTCAGCACTTTTTCCTGCACAGTGCAATAGCGACACCCCAGCACTTTGGCATCATTCAAGTGTATCCTTGTATCCTGGTATCGCTCTCCTGCATTGTACTTATGTTTGACAACTCACAACACACTACCCGCAATCAGATGTCAGTGTTGATACCCAACGCGTGTCGTGATGAGGAGCAACTGGCAGGAATGCAGTTGCTCGCTAGTGTGGTTTATGATTATGTTTTCTCGGCAGCCCAGCCTGAGAAACAGCAAACTAGGGTCTGGATCGCGTTTTTGTGGGAAAAAGGTGACGCGAAATCACTCAACTCTAGATTGTTCAGCAGCCTCCAAGTTTGTGCTGTCTATTCAGTTTGCACAGTAGTCATTCTACTGTACAAAGTACGCTTGCAACATGGGAGCGCGCACGGCCAGGTGGAGCGTCGCGATTCTCTCTAACTCCGCGACGCAACCAGCAATGGTGTGACCGTCTCTTGATCGTCTCCAAGCTCCAAGGTTGCAGTCAACCATCTCTATCTGCTCTATACCCACTTCTGTTTGCAGTGACGCGTGCATCAGGAGCTTCCACGACCTCTGCGCCATCCGATACCGATTAAGCTCTCCAGCAAAGTCGCGTCCACCCGGCCTCGTTTCTCGGTCACTCATCCACACCGGCTTCTCCGAACGGCTCAGCGTCTCTGACTTTTCGAGACTCTTTTCCAAGTCGATCTCGACGTCATCCACCTTCCTCGGCCAAGACAAGTGTGACCTTGACCCTTATAACCACTGCCAGCAACAACACCAACTGAGCTTCACAACAGAGGAGCACAGTCTCGCTCATAGGGTCACTTGCGACGACAAAGACTAAACAGCAAACGGCAATCGAACCATCATGTCATGCATCTCGACTGCCCCTCTTCTAAACACAGAGCGATGATGACCGTTCAACCGCTTAGCCAGGCGACCGCATCCCTTCCAGCGGAGCCATCATCGAGGCGCTCCGCATCACCTTCCAAACCCGTTCGACCAAACGCATCTGCAAGTCCGGTAAAAAGGCGCAAGCTCGAACCTTCCTCTGTCGTCCGAAAACCGAATGCACCCGCGCCCGTCTCCTCAAATCAGCGTGCTCAACCGCAGGACATTTGCGCCTTCTGTTTGCAAACTGCTGACCGACCGAAAGGCGACACACCCAAGCTTCTCATTTCTTGCTACGAATGCGGCAGTAGCGGTCATCCTTCGTGCTTGCGATGGGGCCGCAACTCGACCAAAGTCCGCACAGCTTTGTCTTACGACTGGAGGTGCATCGAATGCAAGAAGTGCGAGATCTGTCGTGACAAAGGCGATGACGTGAGTCCCACTCTTCACCCTCAGCATCACCCGCACACTGCAGCTGTGCGGCGGTGCGTCACACTTCATTTCGCGACCGCGCCAACCTAGATACGGTACTAAATTGGCTTGATTGTCTCCTCTTATCCGTATAACAACTTTATTTTTCAACAGGCCCAACTCATGTTTTGTGACCGCTGTGATCGCGGCTGGCACTTGTATTGTCTATCTCCTCCCCTCTCCAAACCTCCCAAAGGCCAATGGCACTGCCCAACGTGCCAGACAGGCGACCAAAATCAGAAATGGCCACCATTAGTACAGCCGTACTTCCCTCCACCAGCACAAAGCTTGCAGTCCACACCGATGAGGACTGCAGACGGCCAAGTAATGCGCGTCTCGAGTTCTGGCAGGCCAAAGAAGCCCTCGAACCCAGACAGGAGCATCGACTCGCTCCTCACAGCTTCTGCATCGCTGCAAAAGTGTAGAGATCTGCAGCCGCATGCTAGCCCCAACTTTGCCGTAATGAACACCCTCAAAAATGGATTGCTTAGCGCTGCTGGGTCCCTCTTCAACCTTACCCCCGCATCTCCATGGTCATCACGAGCCATTGATGTTGGCTCGACATCTCAAAACAGTACTCTCGCTATGACTTTAAGTAGTTCCTCGAAGAAAGCAGCTGCTGGAAGTAGTGGCGCTGCCAGAGGTGGTCAGCGAGGCCGACCAAGAAAGTCGGCGGGCGCACAACGCTCCAACAAGAAGTCTAGCTCGAATCTGAACGGTGCGGGTGCCGATGCGCACGCAAGTGGCAGCAGAAATCCGATGGAAGGAGGCCAAGATGGCTCAGGTTCTTCCGACGGTGAACATCCTTCCGACCGCACAGCGCATGACGGAGGTTTGACCAAGGGCGCCAGGGAGGAAGACGAAGACGAAGCAACCAGTGAACACGACGCAGCCAAGAGCAGTGAAGAGGAAGATCCTTTCAGCGGCGTCCTTACAGGGTCCGACGCTCTCACCTTGCCATACAGACCTACACCCCAGGACACGGAACGTTTCCAGCGAGCACAGAAGGCTGCCGAAGACAAACTTGGTGGCACGTTGGCAAGCTTCCCAGGCATGTCCAGCGGTCGCGTAGTAAGACGGCCAGGGCTCCCAGCTACAGGAAGTTCCAGCTCGTTATCAGCTTCCCCTCGTCATCCCAGCTCATCTTTCGTGATGGACACGCCCACCGGTGGATCACGCATCTCTCGCGCGCAACTCATCCCTCGAGATTCGCCATCGGCTACGCCAGGACCCTCGTCTGCAGCATCGCAAGTCGAGATCACCACCTCTGCTTCCAGCGCAGAGACCGGTACCGCCTCACCTATCAAATGCATCCGCTTCGGCGACTTTGACATTGATACATGGTACAAAGCACCTTATCCAGAGGAATACAGCATGGTACCCGATGGACGCTTGTGGATTTGCGAGTACTGCCTCAAGTACATGAAGAGTCGCTTCATGGCGCAACGCCATCGGCTCAAGTGCAAGATGCGACATCCCCCCGGCGATGAGATCTACCGCGATGGTAACATTTGCGTATACGAGGTAGACGGCAGGAAGAACAAGATCTACTGTCAGAACCTGTGTCTTCTCGCAAAGATGTTTCTCGATCACAAGACACTCTACTACGATGTCGAGCCTTTCCTCTTTTATGTCGTTACCGAAGGCGACAGCATGGGTGACCACTTTGTGGGCTACTTTAGCAAGGAGAAGCGCAGTCCCATGAACTACAATGTATCTTGCATCATGACGCTGCCGGTGCGACAGAGAAGGGGTTGGGGGAACTTCTTGATTGATATCAGCTTTCTGCTGTCCAAAAAGGAAGGGCGCAAAGGCTCACCCGAGAAGCCGCTCAGTGACCTGGGTCTGCTCAGCTATCGCAATTATTGGACGCTAGCTGTGTTTTACTTCTTGCGCATTGCACCTGACGAAGTGACAATGGACGACATCAGCCGAGGGACGGCAATGCAGTTGGAGGACATCTTCTATGTGCTTCGAGAGCAGGATATGATCGTGGTCTACGATGGCAACAACGCCAACAGCAGGACGCCAGCAACGAGCAAGTATCGAGCTAGGGAAGGTCACGCTGCTGGGACCTCTGCTAGTGCTGCTCCCCTTGCTGGGACCTCCAGTGCGGCTGAGCAGCAACCGCGCAAACGTGGTCGACCTCCGTTGCATCCGAGACCACCTCCGGCAACAGAGTTGCCCTCGTACAAAGACCGCGACAAGAACGCAGCCGCTTACCTTCCGCGTGACTATCGCATCCATTTTGACCGCGACTATGTCATCGCTCACCTCAAGAACTATGAAGCCAAAGGCTATCTCAAAGTTCGAGCAGACAAGCTCAAGTGGACACCTTTCCTTGTCTCCAGATCGTTTCCACAGCCCATCCCTACTATCACCAATGGGCACGGGGGATCGTCTGCTGGGCAGTTGAATGGCACGCCAGGTCCGTCTGGATCTGGCACATTCACCCCGGCAGAGACGATGGCGAATTTGGGCTACTCGGTGCTCAATCAACTGCAAAAAACACCGGGCAGAAGCGATGCAGCAAGTGCTCGTGCGAGTCCTGCTGCTGCTACTCGTAGGCAATCTGCGATGAGGACGAGCTCGACTCCGGCAGCCGCCACGCCAACAGGCGCAGTCGCAGGCGTCAGTGCCCTTGCAGCCGATCCCAACAGCCCAGCAAGATCTTCGGTTGCAACGCCGACGCCTTCGCCTCCCAAGAAGCGATACAGACCTCCTTCATCCGCTGACAGCGCTCTGTACGCAATAGACGTCGGAAGCATGAAGGTCGAGGCTGGAACGTCGTCCAGTGATGTAGCTCATGGCCCGGCCACGGTTGGCTCATCGAAGATCAGCAATATCGAAGCGGCCTCAAAGGTACCTGCTGTCGGTGGAGAGGATGTCGGTATGGACGAAGACGCGGATGCGGATGCAGACGCAGATGGAGACTACGAAGCCGATGAGGACTCGGCTGATACTGCTGCCGTTGTTCCGAAGCAGGAGCCGCAGCCAACCAAGGCCTCCCCAGACATGGCCCGACTTCCCATTGATCCTGAGCACCTTCGTCGTGTGCTGGCAGCCAATTCGAGCGGCTCTTCGAATTCCTCTGTCCATGCGTCTTCTCCCGCGCAGTATCCTACGGACATGTCGAGTTCGTGGCAGGGCCGGGATGAAGCGACCGCTACGCCAGATCTCTTTGACCCTGCTGCGGATCTTCTCGATGCAGATGCCGATGGTAGCGACGAGGATGCACCCGGTAGCGATGATCCTGGCCTCGACGACATCTAGACGCTTTCGGATGGATTTTGCATGGCGGTGCAATCAACCCTGTCCCTCTGTTTCGGACGGCGCTGCTCTGGATCGATTACTGATTTTTAGGTGACCATGATAGATAGCCGCGCTCGCCTTTCCTCCTTGGCTACCTCTCTGGTTTCTCCTGTACCGATACACTGTAGTAATGAAACATGTTACACATACTGATGGGCCTGATGTATTGGCTCTGTACGGTGTCAAGCAGTCGTATGTGTAGAGCGAAGAGTTCAACCCATATTGTGGTGAAGTTTGAGCTTTGCGTCGGGGTGATCAACTGGAAGTTGATCGACGCAGCGAGCTTGGCCCAACTTGGCGTAGGGCTTGCAAAACGTCGGATCACAGAAGGATGCGGTGAAAATCACCGCAGCCTGACAGTTGCGGTAAGTGCAAATACAATTCGTCCTTTCCGATGAATACAATCCAAGTGGTAAACGTACGCGTCTCCAATACAAAATCTAGAGGTGTTTGTTTCTCCTCTTTGGCTGTGCCAGGGAGGTAAGAATCACAAAGTCCAGCACAAATCAATGCACGGGTCATCAGTCTGGCACGAGCCTGTGACTGTCTCCTGTGCTGCTGATTGCTTAGCGTGACGCTGTGGTGCTGGCTTGAGAGAGGGAGAGAAGGAGAGCGGTGTGTGTGTGTGTGTGTGCTGTCGTCAACTTGGCCAGGACCCTTCTCGTCTTTTTCGTCGTTGTTTGCTCGGCACAATTGACGCTCTGACCGACGACGGCCTTGAGTCTTACGTCTCTGTCGCTTTTTGCATCATTACCATCCCCAATCCTTCCTCTTCTCATCTGGATCGTTCCTGCATACACTCAAGGATCAACTCAAGTCGATGCCTTGTCGCAGGACGCCAGTTCTACACCAACTTCTCTCCACGTCCTGTCGCACTGCTACTGGTACGCCTTGTCAAATCAGCCAGATTCTATTCAGCTGATACGAAATCTCGCAGGGAGCGCTTCTCAATAGATCGATCGCCTGCCCGGTACATCGATTCTCACCGTACAACAAAGCTTGACAGACCCATTACGTTCCCTTCAAGCATTACGCGTTCACGGCTTCATTTCACAACTCAACAAAAACGACTGGACCGACCGACCGACCAACCGATTGGTCGACCCATCGACCTTCAGCTCCAGCATTGCTATCTCGGAACACCGCTCAAACTAGGCTTGGGAGCGCAGCCTGGTTTTTCTGACAACGCAAGCCCTTCTCTTGCTGACGATATAAGCCTCCACATCCTAGCTCAATCTTTGGACATTCGCCTCGTTGCTCCAGCTCTGCACGCATCACACCCGTTTACAGATCAGGCATCATGTTTGTAGGTATCCAGAGGCTATCCCACTACGGTCATCCAGCAGTCTGTCCAGCCCTGAGAGGCTGTAGGCACGGCTTTGTTTCGCTGATGCTCCTTATCGACTAGTCCTCTTCAGATGTACTGACCCTGACCTTTATTCATCTCAACGCTCCTGCCACAATTGCTTTTCTCGCATTCACTCATACCTTTTTCATCGCAACAGTGGAGGTTCGGTTTCTCGTCGGTCTCGACCCTAGAGACATTGCTCGACAAGCCAAATGTCACTCTTGAAGATGTTCTGGACGAAGATGACATCCTTCAAGAGTGCAAATCGCAAAATCAGAAGCTCATTAATTTTCTCCGACAACCACGCATCGTAAAGAGGTTGATGGAGCACGTCGTCGGCACTGCGACCGTCGGAGGTACCGGAGGCAAGGAATGGGAAGAAAAGGTCAAGTTCAAGTACCCATATGTCGCTTCAGAGGTCCTCAGCTGCAGCGAGGCCTGGCCAATCATCGATGCCATCTTTTCGGATCCCAACGAGTATCTTGTGCCTTTCTGGAATGCGGTCCTCACCTCAAATCCCTCGCCATCCCAAGCACCATTGCCAATGCACTCGCACCCTTTGTTCGCCGAGAACCCTGCATCCTCCTCTACCAGCTCCTCGGCCTCGACATCCCCCTCGCCACATCTCAGCGTCACCAACTTTACCGACTTTT